>OMLI01021679.1:0-13564 GCA_900302605.1 Rondeletia loricata
CGCACACACGCACGCGCACGCGCACACACACACACACACACACACACACACACACACACACACACACACACACACACACACACACACACACACACACACACACACACACACAGGGCAGAGAGTGTACAAGAAAGAGAGAGGGAGACACAGGGGAAGCTTAGAAAAAGAAAGAACAGGCTGTTTTTCACTGATAGGATCTGGGGATAATTACACTGATCACTGAGTCATCGCCATCAGATTCTGTCAGATAAAAAGGCTTCTACCTCTCATCTGTGGCTTCACACAAAATGGGTGTAATAATTACAAATGAGATTCTCACTCTCTCCCCCTCTCCATATTTCTTCCTCTCTCCTCCTTCCAGAGTTCTTGCTTTCAGCTGTTCTTCATCTTTCCCTGACAGCCATGATGTTTTATTAACTACATGTACAATACAAGACACCTGAGCTGTCCTGTCCAGTTGGAATGGATTGCAGTGAGCTCTACCAGGGCGAGAAGCGAGATCCACACAGCTACGGTTGTCTGAATTTCAGTTTGAAGCTCAACTCTAAACACAAGCAGATATGCTGCGGGCACAAAAACACATACACGCATGAAACACACATGCATACAAATATGTGCATGCTTGTGAAAACAAACATATATATTGGGAGAGACCTCTCAAAGACCTCTCAAAATATGATCTACAAACACATTGATGCAACCTGATGTCTTATGCAACTGGCCTATTTGTTAATTGATTCATGAACTGGTCAAAAAGTTGTCAAAAAATACCTGTGTGTGTGTCGGTGCAAATTCAAACATCAGGGTTCTCCAAAGGCAGCATTGACACTGAACAAAGGAACCTTGTTTGATCAGCATGGAACCACTGGCCCATAACATCCTCTTAGCATCATATTAAAATTACATTGTGGTAAAACAAACACTCAATTAATCTTTGACCCAGAGCAATCCACATCCTACGGCAACAACGGCAGGCTGTGCACCACGTGTAAAGCAATGAGAAGACGTGGAATAAACTGATCCGATTTAAAGTATGACAGGATGGCAAGTCTGACATTCATGTGTAGGCCTATATGCTGTAGAGATGCTTGATAGAATTATATCAAGGCAGGCACACTGTGAATGATATGAGTGTGCCTCTTATTTAAGTTATAGTACACATTGAAGAGACAGATTTGGGGGACGGGCAACTAAAAGAATGGATGACCTAAAATAACGTCTTATACTCCTCCAGAAAGGAGTAGCCCTGGAAGACTAGTGCCTTGCATTACAGAGGGATAAGTAGCATGGGGGGGATTAAAACAGTGACAAGCAGCACACTCCTTTGAGCTCTTTAAAAACGTAAGTGGGAGTTGTGAATACTTCTGAGTGTTGAGTTTAGGGTTGGTATTATGCTAAGCAAGTGTTGAGCTGTTTACATTTGGAATATGTTATTGGAATAATAATAATATTAGAATATAAACCTCTCTGTATGGTTGTAACCATCACCTGCTAATCAACAGTTAGTTAATGAAAGGTAAATAAACAAAAAGGGGAATTCTTGCGACGCTTGTTGTCGGGCACCCTCTGCTTCAGTTCACACATCAGGTGCACACTCACAGTCTAATGCACACTCACAGTCTAATGAAGGGATAATGTCTATAACTCAATCACACACTCACTGGGCAAACACACGACCAGTACATGCTTTACCGGGATGATAGGAGTACATTCCATAGTCTGCACATCACTACATATAACCACATCTACATGTGCCTGAAAGCACTAATCACAAACTCTGTCTGTCTCTATCTCTGACACACACACACACACACACACACACACACACACACACACACACACACACACACACACACACACACACACACACACACACACACACACACACACACACACACACACACACACACACACACACACACACACACACACACACACACACACACGTGATGTATGTGGAAGAGATTATACTATTATGAGATTATGATGTCCACAATCAGGATCTGAGTTCAGCTGGAGAGCAGGGCCACGTGTGTGTGTGTGTGTGTGTGTGTGTCTGAGCTATGGTGTAAATTATATGTATTTGTATTCACGGTCGCAAGGATCGTAGCGACGGTGGTAGCACCTTTAAGTCAGACCAGAGATTATCGTCTCTGAATTACACTGTAGAAAATCTCTTCAAATAGAGAAAAATAGAAAGCATAACTGCACAAGGCTCAGACTCACATCGCTGGATTTATGTTGGCAGGATAGAAACTACTTTTAAAAGAGCAACTGTCTGTGCACAAGGCAAAGCAGTAAAAGTTGTGAGTTAAGGGCTTCCTCAGCGGGCTAAGGTGAACATGTAACCGCAACGTCCTGGGTTCTACTCCGGCCGAGGACCTTTGTCGCATGTCATCCCCCTCTCGCTCCCAATCTTTCCTGACTCTCTCTACTTTGAACTGTCAAATAAATGCAAAAATGCCCCCAAAAAAATCATCTTTAAAAAAGGTTAATTCAATAACTGTGTTCTTTCTGTGTCCACCACCCAACTTCAGAAGTTCAGAAGAAGTCTACCTGATCAAAGTTTAACAAACAGCACTGCAGAAGCTAAAGGACACAGAACGAGCACCGTCAAAGACAAATGGGCAGGAGGGTGGCGTAGGAAGTAGGGACACTGCCCTTCAATGGGACACTTGACTCCAGAGGCGCTGCTCTGTAGCTGACCCTGCGTTCTGACCTCCCTGTGAAGGTGGGGGGGGAAGCGAAAAGAGAATTTCCCTAGAGGGATCCATAAAGTATCACATTCCAAATTTATGCACACACACACACACAGTTCATGAGTTCATCAGATACTTCCACATAGCTACAGTAAATACCTCATTAATAAGGTGCACAATTACTCAGTGTATTTTCTGCCTACAATGGGTGGGCTATAAGAATTAGGCAAGCTCTAAATTATTACATAAAGTTATTATTATTATTACTGTTGTTCCACTATATTGGTTTGCTAGTATAATCTCACCCCCTTCCACTTACCAGGGTCCATATCCCATGCCCACCTTTTAATAGCTGTCTTTGTTTTTGCCGCTGTGCCCTTCTTTGCTTGTGTAACCTTGTTTCTGTGTCTTTTGTTTGTCTTCACTGTGATGCACGTTGTAAACTTTGTTATTATTATCATTATAGCAGTTATAAGAATAGGAACCCTGTCAGAGTAAAGGCATACAAGGCACATAAGACATGAGGCCACTGATACCCATCTCATCTCCTTCATAACTGCATTTGTTTGTACCATTATAACCTGCTCCTTTCATGCGTGTGTGTGTGTGTGTAAGCATTTGCTTGAAGGGTAATGTGAATTGGAATGCCATTCTGCCACGTGGTCTACAAGTCTCCCAGAAAAGAGAAGGATGTTAATTTATTGAGGTCTCATGATCACAACTATAAAAGCGAATGAATCTAATACAATCAAGGCTAAGGGCTCTGTGGTTGTATGGTAGTGTCAGAGAGGGAGATCATGTGAGGGTCATTAGGTGGGCCCAATGAGGAGCCTGTGGGGCTGACATGGGTATGTACTTTCAGTGAATCTTTCTCTCTCTGTCACGCAGCTTCAGTAAAACTGCTGAGTCAACAGAGCACTCTACTGCAGTAGGCCTACTGTCCATAAATGGCCTCAACATGCATTTCCATGCATGGGTAAACACAAAGGCATGCATAAGCACACAAACTACATTTGACCTTATTCACACATAGAAATGGTGCAGCACTTCTATTCATATCAAAACAACTAGGCAGTGTTTGTCTTATAGTCGGTGGCTCCCCCCTTCTGTCAGAACGGCTGAATCGTTACCCATCTTTCGCCGGAGACTGAAGACCCATCTCTTCAGATTACACCTGGACCCCACTTGAATTGACATATCTATCATGTAAGGATCTCCTTCCCCTTTTACTCTTCTTAAAAAATACAAAAATAAATACCTCTCTGATTCTACGAATGTTACTTATTCCTTTTGAAGGCTTAGCTGATGAAGACTGTGATATATGGTCGGTTTGACTACTGTTGACAAAATTTACTTATTGTAAGTCGCTTTGGACAAAAGCGTCTGCTAAATGCCGCAATGTAATGTAATATGGCCCCCACCGCAGGAAAAATGGCCCCACTGTCAGATAAAATAAAAAACGATCACAATTGGTCATCTGGCCTCTTTGCTACCTTGATGCCCATATCAAGATAAGTATCTAACTATATGCCAGTTATAGACTGATACTGGGCATGGAAACAATTTTTCTGAGAGAGAGAGACAACTTTGGAGATATCTAAAATACTTAATGTAATTTCACTGGAATGATGCACTGTAATATCCCCACAAAGTCCAAAACCACTTGCCTACCATCACAAAATGTTTACTGATTACTTTTGTCCACCTGTGTGTTTGTGTGTGTGTCTGTGTGCAGCAGTGGGTCCATTACAGTAGGATGGGCCAGTTACCCTTTCAACCACTCACACAGACCGAGGAGGCACCCTGCCTGCACGTAAGATCAAGTAGTTCTAGCTTTCCATTTGTCTCCTTTTTGTTACCTACTCTTTCTGCCTGCCTGAACCTGTTTCTCTTACAGTCACATATACATTAGGCCTTTAGGCATATCGTTTAGTGACTAGTTTAGGACCCCCTGTCCTGCAAGTTTGAGCTCCAGCTCTACCTTTGCACACCTGATTCAATTAAGGGCCACACGTTCTCATGACACCTTCATTGAATCAGGTGTGCAAGAGTAGAGTAGAGCTGGAGCTAAAACTTGCAGGATAGGAGGTACTTGAGGACTGGGTTGAGAAACACTGCACTAGAGGCCTGTACCCTGGCCTGTAGGCCTACTCAACAACATCGAGAACAGTAAACATGGAAGCAAAAGCAGCTGTTTTGCAAATAAAATACCTAAAGAAGTCATAATTTTACAAGTGCATTACAATTTAATAAACCATCATAGCATATAACCTGTCCAATAGTTCTCTATATGCAAGTGCGACTCACCTTGATATTAAGGCTCCACAGCGCTAAACTAAAAACAAACAAAAAAACCTGACCCGACTGAATAATTAGATCATCTGAGCCCAAACCAGACCGAACCCTTGGGCCTGGGTCGGGCCCCACTACTTTGGTCTGCAACACATCAGAAAAGTAAAAGCATCCCTTCCTTTGTTCGCTCTCACTCTCTCTCAATTATTCTCATCCTTTCGCTGGTACTTCTGCTCACCCCTTGTATCAACTCACCCCTTTACTCCCGTGAAAAAATACAAAATTTTTACCCCTCTCCTCACACTTGTTCTTCTCCCTAAGTTTAAATCACTTTTATGCCCACAGAGGACCAGAATCCAGGGCAGCCTATTTTCAGTTTTTCTTCTCATCTCAGTTCCTCTGTCTCTCACTAATAACTCCTCTCTCGTTTGTTTGTTTTGTTCATTCTTTCCTTCATACCATCTTTCTTTTTCTTTCGTTTTTAAAAAATCTTTCTCTGCCTGTCTCTCTCTGTTTCATGCAGGTTATTTCTCCTCCAGGAGCCAATCTAGCTGTGATTGATCCACTCATCTCTTCTGCATTAGAGTGCCAGAGGAACAGACCATAGTATTAACAACACCAATAAAACTGATGACTGTAATAAAGAAGCACACTAGCATTATCAGAGCTGCTGATATAACTAATGGAGAGAGAGATATCTCTGATAGATCTCTCCCCCTCTCTCTCTCACTCACACAAACACACTACCGGTGAAGTAAAATCTATTTAACAGGGCAATTTATGTGATAATCATGCCATAACGTTCTAATTCATTACGTTTCCTTTCAGGGACTACCAATCAAATTAGCCTGAATCGCTCCGGCTATCAAGCATCAGCAAGGTTCCCAGGACCCCCCTGCTGCTTATTAAGAGCTGACAGGCAGGAAAACAGTTGGACAGAACAAGTAATATTGAAATGTGGTCCAATCTTCTTATCTCAGCACATTTCACTAATCAGGTCTTAATCAATAGAGTGCAGTTCATTGTCAGGGTTAGCAAGTCATCGATCTGTCTGTTTGACACACTGATCCCTTGGCTATTGGCATTTTCTATTGCATTTCACTGCACATCCCAGGTGTGTATGTGACGAATACAATTCTTGAATCTTGAGTAACAACTAAGGTCTTAAGACAAATACAAATAGTAGGAGCCAATTCCTTGGTTTAAATATTTTCCCTTTTTGCCAATTCTTTACTTAACATACATTGGCCATTTTGTATTGTGTGTGTGTGTGTTGTGTGTTTATTAATGGCTGTTTAGTGTGTTCGCCCACTCTACAGGTCGGATTGTCCTTAAAGGAAAGGTGCTGAGGCCTAGAGGCGTGGCTGACTGGGAGAGCACAGTCTTTAGACCTTGCGCGGCTTGCATGTCTTGTGAACTTGCTTGCCTGCTAATCTTGCTATCATTTTCGTTTACCATAACACCCTTTATTTTTATATTTCGTTTTCTTTATGCAATCATTTGTAAAAGACAAAGGACTGTAAATAAATGAAGATCTTTTTTATTTTAAATCTCATCTGGACATTACATTTTTCTCAAGCCAAACACAAGCATCTATTATTCTCAGTCAGCCCAAGAGTGACTTACACAATGGATCAACAAATGGTTTTCGTGGTCACTACATTAGTCTAAAGACTCGCTTTGGATTCTTGAACTTTCAGAGAAGTGGATTGTTTGGAAACAGTATGACACCAAAGCATAACAAAGAACAATGGAAGCGGCGAAGCCCGAGGCAACGCAATGCAGCGGTATGTAAAGTTTCAAAGACTCATAAATGTTAAACTACGCGCTGAAACTTCAAAGTTTGGAATTTATTTGTTAAAGCTGGATTAAAACTCAATTTAGGAGCACTAATGGAATGGATTTGACTGACATTGGATTGATATTAATTCATTTGGATTGCCGCTGTTTGAAGGAAATAATTACCGGGCGCCGTAACACAAGGAACTTCTTACCGGGACTGTAATGAAGTGATTGGAATTGATGCATGTTCTAAAGTTTTCTGAAGTACTCATATTGCTTAAAAAGTGAAAAATCTATCTGCACAAAATGGATAATGGCAAAATGGAAGAGCCACATGGGGCGGCTGAAACCGAAGGCATCCCAGTAAACGTTTTAGAGGAAGAAAATGTCAAAAAAGTGTGCTTATCCAAAAAAGCCAAGCTAGGACAGCTAACGCACAGAAAAAACATTGTTAATGAATTAATGAAGGACAATATGAACGCAGAAGAAGTACAAGAGAACATGGTCAAATATAATGTTTTGTTGGAAGTTTTTAAAGAAGCACACCTGTCTTATCAAATGTTGTTAAATGAGGAAGATGGCAAAAGTGAAACTTGGTTTCATTCCAAAATACTCTGCATTGATGAGTTTATTGTTGATGTGACTAAATGGCTGTCTCCACAAACAGTCTTTAGATCTTGCGCGGCTTGCATGTCTTGTGAACTTGCTTGCCTGCTTATCATTTTCGTTTACCATAATATCATTTTCGTTTACCATAGCACCCTTTATTTTTATATTTCGTTTTCTTTAAGCAATCATTTGTAGAAGACAAAGGACTGTAAATAAATCTTTTTATTTTAAATCTCATCTGGACATTTCATTTTTCTCAAGCCAAACACAAGCATCTATTATTCTCAGTCAGCCCGAGAGTGACTTACACAATGGATCAACAAATGGTTATCGTGGTCACTACACCTCCATACTGTAAGTCTGTTTTGAATATTTTAATGAAGCAGCCAAAGCACACGTATGAAAGCAAGACTAGTTTGCAGTTGTATTGTCAGTTCCAATCATTTTCAGTGTGCATGTTCTACCTCATCTGAAAGTACACAGCCTCTAATGTCTTTAACAGCAAATGTACAGTCCAGACTCTATATTTATCTCTTCTTATATAATAAGATATGAAAACATAATTTGTGTAAACACTTGGAGATTCAGACTTGGGAGTTTCAGCTATAGAACTATGACTGTTTCATCTACAGCTCAGCATTGTTAAATTCTAGTGTTTTGGATTAGATTATAACCTCTGATTAAAATTATGTCCTTTGTTTTTATTATGTTGAGGGATAAGCAGTATGATATCGAGGAAGAAAACTAAAGCCAAACTCCAGTTACTTCCAATTTTCTGGCAACAATCCACATAGGTCTGCAACGATTATTCGACATTTTCAACAACTATCTTGACAAATGCCGAATCACTGATTGTTGATTTGTTGTCAAAGATACAAGCGTACTTCTTCTCACTTTTCCTTTGTATTTTGAAAATGGCTGATGCACGCAGCAGTTCTGATTATGACGAACCCTTAAGCAAGCCTTCAAAACAAAGAGTAAAGTACAGCAAAGTGTGGGAATGTAGTAGTAATGTACTAGGAACATGTACAATGTGCAACATCAGTTTGGCTTTCTACAACAGTACAGCAATGTTGCTCGATAACAAGACAACAGTAAACATGTCATCCACCACAAATTATGCAGTCCCCCTTTGGGCCAATCATTAACAATTAAACAAATGTTGTAGCACCCCCCCCTTAGGCCAATCAGTGTAATTTTGAAAATGCTGTAACGGAGCAATGGCACACATCATTCCCAGAAGTTTCATCAAAATCCAAACAGTGGAGGCCGAGATATTGTGAGTGACGGACGGGACGGACGGACCAGGGATGATCTATAGCCCTCCCCCAATTTCATTGTGGCCGACTATAAGACATAGGATATCCATTTTTTACTATAGAACTCATAATGCCTTGCATATGTTGCAAAATGTTTTGAGTAATATAAAGTTCCAAAAACAAAATAAAAAATACAGGTACAGAGGAATCTCTACTACATGAAAATACAATTGTAGGTTTTTTCCAAAATGACAGTATATTTTAATCCATAGCTATGGCATTCATTTAACCCTTTTGCTCTTTGGGGAGCATAGGTCATTCATGAACTTTCTCCAGCTGGTTCAGTGTTGGGCGGTCTTCTCATAGTTACGGCATAACTGTTCCAAAAGGCTATGAAATCAGAGTTCTGGTACCAAAAGTGACAAATTGTACATGTTTATTTAAAAGGCAAAATGACCTTACTTCCAATGTTATTCTGGCTACCTCTGGCTGCTTGACTCAGCTGCTTTAGCTTTTGAAAATAAAACAACGACTTTCAGCCGGTGCGACTATGTCTAGAAAGAGGGTAATATCTACACTATATAAATATATCAAACATGTTTTATAAAACGATGTGATAACTGTTTAGTAAAATTATTACTGCATATCTATTACAATCAATAGCAGCAAGTTAGCTATAGACCTACATTAGTACTTTTAACCTGCTAATCGAGCCATCACTAAATGCCGAGCTATCACTTATGAAACCGAGTTAAACATACAAGTTTGCATTATTTGAATGAGCTGTTTACTCAATATTTGACTACCAAAAAATTGCCAGCTGTCTTTCAAAAGTTGGCTAACTTTGTTAGCTAGATATGATACAGCTACCCCACATTAGATAATGGTAATTTGACTAAGGCGAATAAAACAGCTATCAGAACGTTACTGAGTTGGGCAAGCTAACGTTAGCTAGCAATAGATCTAACAAGCTGCAGCTCAATGTAGGCACAGGTCCAACATAATAATAAAGACAGTCAATGTAGACTGCAACTAATAAACAATAGTGAAACCTACCAGTCCAAAAGAGAAAGATCCACATCTGCATCTCTCCTCATAGTCCCTTCTCATCTTTGAGTGCTTTTCATCTTGGAAAGGCAATGCCAATGTTCACTCTAGTTTTGGCTCAGAGATGGTCAGTTTCCTTTTTAGAACGCTTGCCCTCCTCTGAGTGATTAATCTGTTACTTTTTCAACCTATAATCATACACTCCTGAAAATGACCGGAAGCCATGTCAGGATAAAGCCTACACATTGTTTCTTTCTGTACGTGTGTGTGTGTGTGTCCCATTCTCTCACTCACTAGGAGATTATAAAACTCCTACTGCTGCCCTGCAGATAGACAGCACTTGTGTCACATGGCACTTTGATTTGAGCAATAATTCCAGCAACAGCTGATTTAGGTGAGACCAGAGTCTATGCTTCCCTTCTGTCGCCCACTCCCTATCCTTCAGCCTCTCTCCCTCTGTTTCTCTCTACCCTTACTTCTTCGCCAGGAAAGCAGTAAAAATTGAAGAATGGCGTCAATCAATCACAGACTAAAAATGTCTGGAAAGAATCGTGACACTGATGCTTATGGATCTGATGAGAAGAGAACTGGGCACAAATTTCCACTTTCTGTGGCATAAAAAGAACCAGCCTCTGTGGCAGGAGGACACTCGGAGCGAGAGAGGTTAGGCTTGTCGTCATGCACATGCCTTCTTTATGCAAACGCATGCAATATTAATGCATAGGTTAATACATTTATATTGAATGTCATGAGAGGGCTAACTGTGGTCTAGACTGTTGAGTGTGGTTTTAATTCAAGTTTAATTTCCTTTACCACAATAATTTTAATAAGTTGGTGCCTACGGTGATGGCACCAGGCTGTATAACATCACCGAGTTGAGTTTTGGTTGTCATGTTCCTAATTTGGGTAGAAAGTTGTGCAAGTTCGAAAATACTGATTGTACCATTCTAGGCCACAGGAACAAGTAGTGACAGTGAGGCAGGGGAGAAAACATCAAACGGCAGCCTGTGGTCCATTAAGAAGGTCTGTACTGCTGCCTGCCTGGGATATATTAAATATGAATCTGCTGCTTCCAGCATCAGAGCTCCAGTTTCCACCAAAGGCCACAGGTCAATGACCTCGATATGAACAGAAATACATTCAAGAACATGCCCACATGTGGCAAGAGATATTAATACATACTCACTGTGGAGCACATCCACTCTTTGTCCTGCGAGGTCATAGTGGCACAAATATAATGAATTTGAGTTAAGAGGTCAGTGGCATGGATACACCTAGTTGTGAATTTGTGTGTGTATCGATTGTAAAACTGATGAGACTAAGTTCTACCTTGTGAAGCAAAGGTCAAATGTCTGAGGTTTGGTCTGTTTGAGTATAGGCTTCACTGTGAGGAAATATGAAAAGGTAGACTTTTTGGCTTTGTCGAGGTGTGATCTATAGCTTACACCAGGATGGACAATTGCTTGTATCTCTGCTCAGCAGGTTTAGTAAACTAACTCCACTGGATGCTATATGGCTCTGATATCAGCTTACACACGTTTTTCTCTTTCTCTGCAGTGATATATAGGTTTAAAAATAAAAAGACTTCAATCGCCTCTCTTTGGCAGAACCCAATCTCTTCCCTACAATCCCATCTGTGTTTTATCACCTCCCTCACTTCATTTTTTATCACTGTGGCCCTGAATTTAACAACACCTTCAAATAGAAAAAAAAGATTCAAAAGCATTGGGTGAACAATGATTCCTGCAAATAAATTTAGTTTATTACACAACAGCTGAATAATAATAATTAACTATAATGCTTCCCATACATTGACTTATTTGTGGTGGCCTGCAATTTCTGAAAGGCTCAGCACAAATATATTTGCCTAATGCAGTTTCCTGTAGAATTTTTTGTAGATGTGGGGGGTGTTGGTAATTTTGGTTCTGGGCACATTCCAGTAGGTGTTGCAGTTTAAGAATAGTCCTTATTTGGACATTTATAATAATAATAACAACTTTATTTTTATAGATGTGGGAATGCAATTCAACATGCTTTACATAAAATAAATGGATTAAAACAATTACAAGCAACAGCAAAATTTCCAAGCAAAATAAAAAATACAAGCAAAAGCATGACAGAAATTAAAACAGTGTAAAAGAAAAGCAAATCAAAGTGCTTTACATAAGGGTTTATCTGTGATTTCCAATCCTGAAGGTTGTTGAAGGTTCAAACAATAAAACATAAGAATAAATACACTGTAAAGGGTAAAAGGCAATGTTAATTAAAAGCTAAGTTAAAAAGAAAGGTTTTGAGCTGGCGTTTGAAGGAGCTCACAGAACTCTCTTGTTTGATATCTGTTGGCAAGGTGTTCTGCAGTTTGGGGGCTTAATTGAAGAAAGCTGTGTCCCAATCTTTTTATGACTGCGGCTGTGAGAGGTAAACAAGCCAACATTTTGAGGACCTGAGGGCTTGTGCAGGGATGTAAGGTAGTAAAGAATCTGCAATATAAGCCAGGCCTAAGACCGTTAAGAACTTTGTAAACAAGTAAAAGGACTTTAAAATCGATTATAAAAGCCACAGGGATCCAGTGTAGTGTAGCTAGAAATGGAGTGATGTGATCTCTCTTCTTTGTTTTAGTTAAGAGCAGAGTTCTGGATTAGCTGTAGCCTGTCAATTGACTTTTTAGGAAGCCCGGTAAAAAGGGCATTGCAATAATCTAGTCTGCTTGATATCTGCATGGATACATTTTCCAGCATCTTGCCGGGTTAGGAATGACCGTACCATGGCAATATTTCTGAGAATGCTGTCTTCGTCACCTTATTTATGTGGGGTGCAAAATTTAAGTCTGAGTCTAAGATAACACTCAGGCTTGTTACTTCCGGCTTGACCTGGGAAGTCAGATTTCCAAGTCTGCTAAATAATACATTCCTCTTGGACTTAGGACCAAGTAGGAGTATTTCGGTCTTATCTTCATTTAGTTTGAGGAAGTTATTACTCGTCCATTTATTGATTGCAAAAAGGCAGGTGGTCAGGGCACTTGCAAAGCATTTGCATCGGAGGGCTTGACAATACAATTGCGTGTCATCAGCATAGCAATGGAAATTTACATTATGCTCTCTGATGAAGTCACCTAAGGGAAGCATATATAGTGAAAAGAGTAGCGGACAGCTTCCTTGTGCGACACCGAAAGATATGTCATACCTGTCTGATGCATGATCCCCAAGAAAGGAGAATTTGCTCCAGGCCCAGGAATGTCAGCAATGGCTGTACATGGATAGACTGAGGCAATTTTCACCGGGAGACAAAGTGCTTGTATTGCTCCCTTCATCCAGCTCCAAATTGCTCGCCAAGTGGCAAGGGCCCTTTGTGGTCACACGGCGAGTGGGGGAAGTCGATTATGAGGTGGCGCGTTCTGTCAGGGGAGGGGCAACACAGGTTTACCATCTCAACCTCCTCAAAGCATGGAGAGAGGTGGTCCCTGTCTCTCTGGTGTCCACGGTGGAAGAAAGAGATGAGTTGGGGCCTGAGGTACCAAATTCCACCAATCCTGCCTCCCTCTTTTGTGAAAACCATCTCTCGCCGTCCCAGAAAGCAGGTGTTGCCTCGTTGCAGCAGCGGTTTGCTGACGTGTTCTCCCCCCTGCCAGGACGCACCAGCCTCATACAGCACCACATTGAGACTCCCCCGGGCGTGACGGTGCGTTCACGGCCCTATCGGTTACCTGAACACAAGAGAAAATTGGTTCAGGGAGAATTAAAGGCCATGCTAGAGATGGGAGTAATAGAAGAGTCCAACAGTGACTGGTGTAGCTCCATTGTTCTTGTGGTTAAGAAGGATCGGTCTATACGGTTCTGTGTGGACTACCGCAAGGTGAACGACGTGTCACGGTTTGAT
>OMLI01021693.1:0-24797 GCA_900302605.1 Rondeletia loricata
GTAGCTCGTTGTCTACCTTAGTACTACGGTAGGAAATAGGCGACCGTTGTGTTTTAAAACATTTCACTTATGAGTTATTGATCCCGGAAATTCAAATCTGTGGATATCTTTCTAACTTCACCTAACCAATACCCTCGCGATTGAGGCGGTACATTTTTATGATCTGTATCATTCAATATCTACAAAGTATTGACGCGATTGCGACGAGGACTGCCGCAGCAGCCGTTTCCGGATCGCTGCGAGTTTGTCTTAAGAGACTTAGGAGTCCTCTTTACTGCTCCTAACTTCTCCTGGAGTTAGGAGCTGTTTTCAGCTCTCAGACCCTTTGTGAATTGCTTTTATCCTAAAAACCTAGGACTCCTAACGTTAGGAGTGACACGCCCATTTTTCGTAGGAGTTACTCCTAAATCGGCGAGTTAGGACCAACTCTTAGCCTTAGGATTCTTTGTGAATACCGGCCCAGATGGATTACACATTAATTCATAAATGACATATCGACTGATAACTGTAGCCCATAATCTTAAGTTTCTCTAGGAACTTCCAGCCTGACATTGCAGTCTTGAGATTCCATGAAAAGTCAATGCAAAACTTGAAAAGGCAACCTACATGCGACATAAAACACAGGGAAGCTAGCTGTGGTGACTGATGGAATACGTCGTTTCAGACTACAGTTCTATCCGTTGCTCAATTCTTACCCTTAAGCTTAGCCAAAGTGTTCGCCTCCCTAACCTTCAATAAAGTAATTTTATTTGCCTAATTCTAAACCTAACCAAATCTAACCTGCAGCCTGACCTTTTCTCCCACCTAAATTAAATCACTGATTCAAACAAGGGGTTGTAGCTCTAACTGAGGCATCAGAATAGCAGAAATCGACCCACTCCGCTGCATATATTTTAGCAGACCCAGTCAACATCCATGTCATGAGAACACGCTGAAATGCCCAATCACTATTTTCCTTTTTGCAGTAAAAAATTAAGAGCTGATAAATCTTACAAACAGACTGTGTGGGAAATTGAGTTGGAATGCAAAATGGAATGATGAGAGTGATGAGAGTGGGACCATGGGACAAAAATGAAGACATGACCTTGACCTACAAGTGCTTCGGCATTGGTGGGACGTCGCAGTCCTCTGATTGCCTTGTTAGAATCTGCCAACTTTGTACGTTTGGGACTATCCCTCGTGTTATTGGTGAAACAATAACATGAGGGATAGTCCCAAACGTATTACTCCAAATTGCACAGTTATCTACAGCAGTCGTGAGTCGAGAGTGGCTGTACTTGGTATTTATCTATCTAATGATTTCTCTCCAACTAGTGAGCTAACACAATCCTATCAATGTGAGATATCGCCTCAAGGCATATCATAGACTTTTTAGCATATTACTGCAGAACAGCACACAACAGTATTTAACAAATTAGTTGGTCATATTACTTTGATCTGTTTTCCAGACTGGTTTTGTGAGTAAAAATGTCGACGTCTTCAAGTTTTAAAGTTGCGGTTTTATTACGATTCTCTTCTGGATGGCACTAATGCATTTTGAGGGTGAAAATATATCAGACCTCTCTCTCTCTCTCTCTCTCTGACAGACAGACACATTCACCCATACACAGATATTTCCAAAAATGTATGATTGCTCTGACAGCCAATTTTCAACAAAATGATGAGTCACTCAGCAATCAACAGCTCTGCTGAATGGGGCAAAATGACACCCTTCTCTGTTAGGACCGTTTGTGATTGAGAGTTATGTCACCTCAATGTTACAGAGATGGTCATTTAACAGCCAGGGAAAAAAATATATAAACACACATGTTTTAAACATTTCAATGAAGTGGAAGAAGAAGAGGAAGAAGAAATGTTTAGGACGTTTTTTTTGTTGTTTTTTTACTATAATGTTCAGGTGAGGGAACTTTTCTAAAAGATTATTCCATTTATTTGCAGGTGATATTCAGATGGTTCTTTGGCGTGAGAGTGGTCAAAGTAGAACCAGGTGAAGATGGAATGAATGGTTCTTCTTCAGCAACACCATTAACAACAACAACAACATTAGGCACTGCAAATGAAAAATTCTAAAGGAAATTCATAGGTTCAATAAAGACATATTATTCCTTGCTTAAATCAGCTTTTATCAACCACAACACTGTTATATGCTAAATGAAGATGGGTTTGCACAAAAATATCAAACATGTCAAAAATACAAAATACAAAAATATGTTTTGTAATATATAACATGGAAAATAAGTTGGGATTGGTTTGGTAACTGGATAGCCATTCACGTTATACACTATTGTATTACTATGTATTACAAGGATACAATCTTTACATATCATAGAGGAACTTTAAATAATTATTAAGCTCAATGACAGTTCATGAGGGATCTCTTTGTCAGGTTAAATTATTCTTATCAAATAGAAGCCACAAAGGACTCACTAAATATTCTACTGTTTCCATGACAATCAAGTTGATCAAGTTCATTTTTGATCACGTTATTCATGTTAACATTTGACCCTCTTTTCCAACAAACTTTGTTTTTCATTCGAATGCATATTCCTTTTCCACTTTGTTACTGAAATCCCCTTTGAATCAAGGTTTAATCCCCTGAGCCGCAGTGCCACAATGACTTACTTGATGTATGTCTCTCAGTTGATCAACTCACACAACCTTGTTGCAAGTGTCTAATGGTGAATACCATCAGAGCTCTCCTTCAATGAGATGGACAAACACAAAAAACACAAGTGACAATAGGAAATGTAAAGGCTAAGAAGTTTCCATGGCAACAAAGAGAAGGCTTTGATGCCTCTGGGCATGGAATGATGAAGATGAAGAAAGACTGCGTGGATTTGTGTCTTAGCCTTGCACGGTGTGAATAGGGCTGCCATTGTCTAGACGTCCTTCAAACTTCTTGAATTTAAACATAATCATTACTTTTCTTTTTCTTTTCTTCTGTTCAGGTATGGCTGGGTTTATTCTGGAGAATGGAATGACACTGAGGTATCAACACCATTCAGACACAGTCTATATTGTACAAGATACTGCCAGCACAATGACCTGCCGGAGCATTCGCTATTGGTTTTGTATCTGCAGAGTCTTAAATCCATTACTGTATCCACTGAGCCTTGGCAGTATTACACTTAATCATGAATAATTTCAATGCTCAGATAAGAGGTGACTTTAGTGTATGGCAAAAAAATTCTAACATTAGTATACCTTTTACTACACACCTAGTGATATGCTCCCCTGTTTCTCATTCTAACGAAACAAATGCAGACAACTGAAATAATAACTTTTTTACTACACAATTATTGAACTCTTTTGAACTTCTGTCTACTCCAACTCATGTTTTATTAAGAGTCATGTCAATTGCTGATTTGTTTCTTTCTGGGGAAAGGACATGGCATGCCATGGTGAGATCTCGGAGTGTCTGCCCCGTTTTATAGCCAGCCTGTCAGAGTACATTATTACAAGCCTTATTGGTTCCCTGATTTTCATTTAATCTGCCTCCGAGATGCATTATTGCTCACCCTTTATGATCTCATATTGTTTTATTGAACATGCATTGTGCTTCTCTGGCACTACTCGCTTTTACGGCAGTGCAGTAAATTTCACTCTTTTAAGATGAAATCTTGAATTACTTTAAAAAGTTGCTGCTAAGCAGCACAGGGGGCAGGATGGGGGGATGGGGGAGTGGAATTTATTTAACTGATGTCTGCTGCACGGCCAAGCGGTTGAGGCTCCAAATAGGATTCATGGTGAACTGTCACCATGGCAGCTCAATAATGACGTTGATAAAATTTTAGCACACAGTCGTTGTCTTCATCTGGCTTGAAGCATCCAATAAATAAATCCAGTACATACAGTAGATATAAAGTGTCCAGAATGTGCCTAAGAAACTAAAGTCCTGATGGTGGCTGATGACATTTCATAAAGCAGCACATTCCAACTTCTGATTCCAGATTTTAAAAATATATATATATATTTCAACAAATACCACAGAACTTGAATGGATAGAACGGTCATTCCCATTCAAATCAAAGTTCCAGGATGGTCAGAGCGCCGGCCATTTTTATGTGTACCGTTGGGCAGTGGCGATTTTAGGGTTTTAAAACAGGGGGTGCAATGGGAAGAGGAGCAAGAAAGAGGGAGAGGCGAAGTAGCCTATAGCTAAATAACTACATGACCACCTATTGGTTATACATACAGTAGGTTTAAATGTTACACATTATGCAAATTGTGCATCACCAACAATGCAGTCGTCACAGCAATTGAACACGGACACCATAATATCCCAGCAGAGAGTGCCACAGGAGCGCTTCTAATGCAGCCGCATATCACACCAATCACAGATGACATCATGACCCTAAACTTTATAATTGTAAAGAAACTCAAATTCAAGCAAACAAAGTAAGAAGCTTCTGTTCTCATGATTCCGCACAACAAATGTAAAGCAAGACTTACTTTAAAGTTGTCAACCCAGGCCAAAATAATAGAAAATGTTTATCCATTATGTCTACCTTTTATGCTGTAAACTGGAGTTTCCTGTTTTTTCCTTCACCTTAGCTTTGGGTGTTGATAGGAGGGCCTTTTATTCTTCTTGCTGAATAATTATCAATCGTTTTGTTAGGTAGTTTTGCCATGACTCGCTGTGCTAACATTAACAACAACGCCTGAACAACCGGATGTTGGACGCTACGTCGTGTGCGTGAGTTTAGAGGTCATTAAGTGGTTATTTGAGAAATTTGAAATTTATAATTACAACAAAACATGATAAAATATACAAATCTGACATCACTTAAAAATTTTCAAAAATATTTTTCTTTTAAATGTTTTTTGACATTTATTTGAACATTTTAATATTTTCATCCCAACAGTTGGGGATGCATTTGCACCCCCTGCACCCGTGGTAAAATCGCCACTGCCGTTGGGCTAGCGTCCGTATGAACCGACTTATGGCAAGTCGCTGAGACGAGAGGTTTTGCAGCAAGGACCAAAGGACCTTCTCCGTCGCCTTGCTGCTATGGATTGCTAATATGTTAATGTTGACTAGAAGACCTAGTGAGAGAAGTTCAATCTTTGATAATGCTACGTTAACCTTGCCTCTGAGTTTTGACAGTTTGCTAAGCACTTGTGCAACAGACACATCTGCACAGTTCTCAAGCAAGTGTGAGACTTTACGGCCTTAATGCCCAGACTTGCCTTGTCACCATAGCAATTAACCCTTAAAATTCCATAATCGCCATTTTATGCTGTACTAGCTAAATTACCATGGCAAACAGTGGAAGGACCGTTCTATCCATTCAAGTCCTGTGGTTAACACATTACGATTTTTTTGAGTGTGTGGAAAAAGCGCTGCCTGGGTCGCTTCTTGTGAGGAGAAATAAAGAGTGTTATCTTAACGCTTTATTTATATAGCACTTTTTAAAACACACCGTTACAAAGTATTTCACATAACAGAAAAGTGAAAGAGGATACAAACACAATGTAAAGTAAGTTAAGTAGTAGTAGCTGGCTAGCTCTAACTAACTTAGCTGTTAGCTGTTAGCACTTCTAGCAGACAATACAGTGGTGCGCAACAAGCAAAGGCTTACCAGATATTCCCAATATGTCCAATATGATCCCACACTGCCTTTTTATGATCAGTATTGTGGTAACGGATATTCAGTTACTACAACGACCACTTTCTCCATCTTTGTTGTTGTGGAAACAACCAGCCTCCTATGTAGCATCAAACCCAGCCTCTCCTTCATTGTGATTGGTTGGCTGAGAAAAAAGCAGTTCATGTCACTCGGCTTGAGCCTTTCTCAACTCTCTCAACTTTTGAAAGCGCTCAGCTCTACCAAAAAAAAACAAACGCTAGGTGCAGCGCTTTTTCAAGAGCGACTGCCTTTTGTGCACCTTGCACCGCTCCCCCTATATTTTAATGTGAAAAAGGTTTTGGAAAAACGCTACATGTGAGCACAGCCTTAGTTCATAATGATCACCTTGTACCTACTGCATCACCAAAGTACCTATAATTACAGTAAATTATGGCTATGGATACCAAGGTGAGTGTACTGACTGAAGAGTTGAAACATGTCTTTGACCAATCAGGTTGCTTGGTTGGTCGTCGTATTATGATATTTTAATTCTGTCATGGTTTCGGGTTGTACTGTACCATCATCTCTGACAACAGAGGGATTCAATATTATAAACAAGGTAGTTCCAAGAACCAATGTTATAGTGAAAATATTTTACTATAAACCCTGGCTGTCATCAAAGTGTTGTACCCATTTGTGATATCAATATGTCCAGAGTTACTTTACAATAGAAACCTGATTCCAGTGGGATAAATACTGTTACTTTGTAAAACCTACAAAACTAGAAATACTGACATTCAATTTGTTGCATCTAATTGTCTTTGTTTCTGGGGATCTATTGATTTGTAGGTTGGCAGTATCAGCCAAACATTGTGCACAGTTGAAAAACGTTATTTTGTGTAGACCTACTAACCAGAAATTGCCTGTTCAATCCAGAAACCACATTTAACAAGAGGACTATTTAATCATAAGCTAATTAATTTTCCCACCTTTGCGTTGGGCTTAACAACACCCATGACAATTTGCACCATAGCCCCCTGCCTTCCAGTCATTACTGCCTTACTATACTTTTTATATTTTTACTCTGTCTGTATCTGACTGGCTAAACACAATGTTAACAGCTTCCAGAAAACTAGTTATATTAAACTTATGGAATAACACCCGAGCTTGTGTCCGTAGCTGGGATGAGAGATGCCCACATCAAGTAAGATATTTTACTATTAGTGACAAGTATATTCATTTCTTTCTTTCTTTCTTTCTTTCTTGTTGCTTCCAAATTTAGCAACCCCTAGCTCTTTGCTTTCGCCTTGCCTATTCCATATTTTTGTAATGTATTGTACTACAGGCACAAGATCAACAATATCCTCCTTAAGAGGGGACTGTTATATCAAATACAGATCTACAACGTTTGGTAAGACAGCTTTCTCAGTTAAAGCAGCTGAACTATGGAACACCTTGCCGATTAATATAAGAAACAGCAGTTCCCTTAACATTTTTAAATCAGGAATAAAAAAATGGCTGAAAGAAAATGAAATGATGGCGTGTGTGTGTAGGGGGTATACAATTATGTATGCGATAATGTTCCTGCTCCTCGGTACCGCTCTGGCCAGAAGGTGTGGCTCTCCACCCGCGACCTACCGCTTAGGGTGGAATCACGGAAGCTGGCTTCCAAATTCTTCGGCCCGTTCCCCATTGTAGAGGTCATCAACCGCTCTGCCCCCACCTTCCATGTCTCCAGGATCAAGCCGGTCTCCTCCTGCTCCCGTTCCTCCACCACCTCCTCGCGTCATAGACGGAGCTGACGCCTACACGGTGAGGAGGCTGCTGGATGTCTGTCGCCGTGGCAGGGGTCTTCAGTACCTGGTGGACTGGGAGGGCTATGGCCCTGAAGAATGGTGCTGGGTCCCGGCCAGGGACATCCTGGATCCAGCACTCATCGCCGAATTCCGTCGACGCCATCCTGGTCCACCTGGTGGGACGTCGGGAGCCGTCTGTGATATCCAGCACCTCCTCTGCTAACCCTGTCTCCCCCTCTCCCTAGTTTCTCTCCCTCTTGTGTTTCCACCCAGGTCCTGTAGATGTCCTTGTGTTTTCCTCACGTACAGTCCAGTCTCCCTGTGTGTGTCACCAGCTGTCTTCAATCAGTCTTCATCCCCTTTTGTATTTATGTCTGTTCCCCCAGTTAGTCAGTGCTTGTTCGTCATTACTAGCCGCTACTATTAGTAGTTATATTTCGCCTGTCTGTTTTGTTAGAGTAGCCAGTGAGCTCTCCACCTCATACTCTGTACCTGCCTGACTGATTCTACATTAAATATCCCGTGTTGGGTTTTTGCATCATCATCTGCATCCTGCCTGTTCGTCTGCACGTCTGCCTGGTTCATTACATGCCGATGTTATATCTTTTACACAATGGTAACCAATGTATGTGTACTGACTGAGTATTATTCAATAAGCAAGTTATATAATGACATGGCAATTCTTTCAAGTCACAATAGTATGACTTTGATACAATGGTTACCAACGCATGTGTTCTGATGGAAAACTTTTCTTCAAAGTAGTACACATACATAAGAATAAAAGATAGCATAGCAACCAATAAAGCATGGCTAGCTGTGCTTTATGGTAATTATCAGCACAGTTGGAGCGCATCTTTCACCAATCAAATTGCTTGGCTGAAACTACCCATTGTATAACAGAATATTAACCGCAAATCGCGAGTCAGCAGAATTTGGGACGCATTTGGATCTCCTTTATTATATCAGTGGTGAAAGGTATTGCTTTATTGAACTGAATGTGCAGCGAGATAAGTAAAGACGCTCCGGTGCATTGCATTCAGGCACAAGGGATATCGACCAGATTTTGGGGAGTAAAGGTAGGATTCATATAATCTGAAACATCCTGCTGTAAATACATCCACAGTCCACATACGACAAGGATGTGCGTCTGAAACTAAATTACTGCTAGTAGCGTATAGGCTACTATTACGGTGCCTAGAATGCTCTATTGACCTTGAGATACAGTCTAAATGCAAATCTGAGTAACATGCATTTGTTTCCATTTCAGGGTATCCAGAATACTATATTTTTCTCAGCATAAAATCATCCATATGTATATCTTGATCACTTGTACTAAATTCTGAGAGAGATTCTGAGGTGGTGCCATTTACATCTGTTTTGCGGAGACCTCCTGTTGATATTTACTAGACGGGAGCAAGACATACAGGTATTCACTGCAACTATTTCTCATGCTGAGGAGCTCTATAGCCCCAGCGCCGCATGTAGGGGAATTCCTCACAATGAGAAGAATCATATAGACGTATAAATCAAAAAGTGCATTCTCAACTGGAAAAAAAAACGGATAAATAGGCTCAATCCAATAGCGCCTCTGGAAGGACCTGTGGGCTCGAGGCATTCAAAACCAGCCCACCCTCTTCAATAAGCCATGAGCAGATGAATGGACCGTTCTCCCACTCCAGCCTGATTGATGCAGACAAACTATGGATCACCAGTGAGGGAGCAGCACCCATTTCACCAGGGCCTGTCTCGCTCTGTTCCTCAGTGACTGGAATCAAACGATAACCCTGGCCTTTTGTGTGACTTTCTCTTTTTCTTTTTTCCCCCCTTACAGACAGTTTAGTTCAAGTAGAAGCATTCACTGTGCACAAATGCCCTGTTATTAGAGTTGGAAAGTTATTTCTTTGTGTTTCTTTTTGTTACTGCTAATTTGTAAACATCCAATTACTCTTTACTTTGAAACCTATAGTGAAGTTGTTCCCCCCCCTCCTGCTCAGTCCTGAGGGCTGCACTTTACAAAACTTGGGCAGAAGAAAATTAGATATTAGGTCAAGTCAAGTTTATTTGTACTGTATAGCCCTTAATCATTCTTACCGTCTCAAAGGGCTTCACAACGGCCACCTTAAAACAATACATGAAAACTATTAGGTGAGGCTTACCAGGGTTACTCTTCTGTTGAATTCTTACATATGTGGTTCTTCCTTTGATATAATAATTCTTTGTTGTTACTTTTGAAGCAACACTCATTTTGCTATGAGCATGTGTTAATTGGACAGCAGACTGTTACACAAGTGAGAGCTTCACTGATCTGAGCTGGTTTTTGTCCGACGATGTGGCCGTGTGGGCGATGAAAGCCCTCAGATGAAAAATCACCACATGCAGAGTTTGCAGCCAAATTATGCTGATTTAGATATAAAAATCCAACATCATCCAGTTGAGAATGTCTACTGGGCTTTCAAAAACATGACAAATGATGTGATGAGCCCACGCCCAGAGTGACTTTTACTTTGAAAAACAGTTCATTAGAGACAGAGAAAAGAAAAGTGTGTGTTTCTGTGTGTTTCTCTCGCCACAGTGAAGAACTGTTGGTTTGGTAGTTATTGGAGCAGTTATACTTGTGAATGATGAAAATAGCCTGTGAACTACAGGCAATGCCTAACTTATCAATTGAATAAATTGCATGATGTTTGCCCTGTTAGTATATCGTTCAAACTCATTTTTGAAACATCTTTTATTGCCCAGGGCAAAACTCTGCTTCTTTGATCCACTGCAAGCCTGTGCATAAAGGATCATAAGGAACTGTGCCATTAGGATTAGGGGAACAGCTTCTTTTATCAATGACATAAAAGTTTCAGCTGGTGCCCATTAAATACACACACACACACGCACACAATTTAATTCTCTGGACATCCATAAGATTGTTGGTAAAAATAAGGAGTGCATTTTTGTACTCGACTTGACTCAATGTCTGCATAGCAATCAGCTTGCAAATTTGGGTTGCATCACAAGTCAATCCTCAAAGCATCATGCTTGTTAGACCCATAGGCTCGAGGCTAGGGGCTTGGAAAAAAGCCAGGGGCATTTAAAAACAGTCTTCTACTCAAAGGATGAAAGCTTACTTTTAAACCTTGCCATGCTGCCAGTGTTGCAAGTGCATTGTTGGCACTCTGGCGTTACTGTGCTCTGTACCAACATGCTGAATTGTACCACAACTGTATGACACTAATGACATTGAAAGCAAGCAGCAGGGAATATTTTGTTGTTACCAAACAGTACATAGTCGCTCTCAGCAACTGCAAATGCAACTACTGTTTACTGCATTAAGGATGTTGCCACAAGAAAAACAGGGCTCATTTCTGATTGAGACAAAAAGATATCCCTGTTTTTAATCTTTAATTATTGTTAGGAAACTGCTTGAATTAACACTCAGTTGTCGGATGTGGAAAGCACAACCTCTACAATGCCCTTGTGAGATAGTACATTTTATGATGGAGCCCTCTGTGTTGGGTACTCATTGAACGAAATCCCTCATGCCTTGTTATATGGCAGCTAAGAGGAGATGGATCACCCGCTCAAAGCAGATGTTGCCAACACACACAGGGTCCTCTGAAAACAATGTGATCCTCCAGGACCAACTAAAGCACACACAGAGGCAGACACAAACAAAACACAGACTAACACACACCGATCTTAATGTATTACACGCGCACACCCCTGCATGCATACATGTACACATACACGTACACACAGACAACGGCATTTTGCAGGCGCACACACACGCACGCAGCCCAAGCTGGATTTGTTTGTGTTTTATTCTCAGAGCCGTTATAGCAGAGAGGACATCACACAGCGAAGAGCTGTCGATAAAATCCACAGTGTGCCCTGCCGTGTTTATTTTGGTATGAAAGGTAAGGTCACACCATGTTACAGACAGCAAGTTCCTATATGGAAAATACAGCCTGAAAAGTGATCTCAAATGTAATCCTATAGGGCATAACTGCAGTGTCTAATACTATAAAGATTACGTTTGGCAGACACTGTATATTGCCCGACAATACAATTCCTCGCTCGTATTTTGTATATTTGTGTTGTTTTTCAATGAAAGGAAATGAGACAGAACTGGGAATTCAACAGCATGCATGTTGTAACGACTTGGTGAAACTAGAAGCTTACGCCTGATGAAGAAACAACGCATGAGGGAACGTCGTTATTCCCTTCCAATATTCCTTTGTCCTCAAGTCCCTTACGCTTTAGGAATTCAGACGCTTGCATTTTAAAGGCACCATTGTCAGGAGAATAGAAATGGAGCACAAGCAGACGTAGAGCTAAATGTCAACCTGCCTCCCCTGGGTAAATGACTCGCATGGTGTTTAGAGACAGGAAGGGGAGACAGGACAAGGAGAGAGGTGTGGAAAGGACCTGAGTTGGACCGAAGTTAAAAGTTGGTGTTAGCCTGCCTTCTCAAGAAAGTCTCACCCAAATTCTGTATAGGCACGCACCGTATTCCGTTCATGTCATACAAATACATCTGAACTTGAGTTTGAATTGGGATGAAGTGAGAAAGAAAGAATGCACTCAGTATTAAGAGATGGAACGTGAACAAACATGTCGGCCGATGTGAAAACAGATGTAAGCCAAGTCAGCTTTAATCTTGCAATCAAAGGTGAAAGCCCATCTCTCCTCGGCGGGAAAGACACCACTACGAGTTCTGCTTGCAAACTTCCCTCATTGTCTCTATTGTGTGATCTTTAAATGGGAGACAATTTGCATTACGTGGCATTAGTAAAGGGATTAGGAGACATGATTTATGCTCGCAAGACATTCATCGTTCAGAGCAAATGGGTTTCTTTTCCCAGCTGAACAATGGAGGCCTGCCTGACTCCTCCCTTCATCTCAGTGAACAAAAAGGGCTCACTAAACTGGAACTGTGGGTCCTTGTTATTCAGACCCTGATTAAGCCACTGCTTCTAATTTTACATTAGCCTGTCTTTCTCTTCTCCCCGTTATCAGCATGAATCACAACTACACAAGCCAATCAGTAGTCAATTTTTTTTTTATTGGTTATGTTTGATACAGAGAACCCAAAAAATTATAATAACATGTTGTTTTGTTCTTTCCTTTGTCCAGAGAGCCAATCCTCGACCACGAACTGAAGGTGCCTTTCCTCTCTCTGCAAAGACCCTCCACCATTTACTACTGTCCCTTTTGAAATTGATTTGTTGGAATTGGTCCCTGACAAAGCTCCAGGATATTTTGTCGTTAACATCCCAGATCTAAAAAAAGAAACCTGACCCCCTCTCCAGCACAGCACATCTGCACCACAGGTCTGACAACATACACCATGTCTCCTGTTTGAACTTGTGAGTCCAGAAATACCACCAGGCTTCCAGTGTTGAATGGCGGGTTGGTGTATACTGTATATTATGGGCTTTACAGAGTCATCAGAGGTTTGTCTATAATCACGATGAGCCCAAGGGGACATCAGAGTCAAAGGAGTCAATATGATTGGCATGACTTTCAGCCCTGCTGGTGGGGCTTGGCTGTGAGGGGGGTCCTGGCTGTTAACACATGGCATAGTACTCAGCCAGGGAGATTAATGGTTCTGACTGCATGGCAGCCCGGTGACTGGGGATCAGAGGATGTAATTGGGTTGAGGCCAAATATGGGCATCCTAGACAGCTGCTCATAGCAGGAGCCAATCACACGCTTCCATCCCTGCCACGCTTCCAGTTGTCCACCTCAGGTAAAGATACTCAAATATCTGACTGCAGTGGAGGAGCTGCTTTGAGATTTGGGTCCTGATTACATTTGAAGAGTTTATTTCCCAAATCAAACATAACCCATTATTTCAGAGACTTAGCAAAAGATACTGATGAAGCTGTCAGCTATCTTAAGAACTTTGCTTGCAAAATAGTTACATTTCAGAGGATAATAACTTCAAATATTGTTACTGGTAACAATGATTGTCGATAGTTTTTTTTGTTGTTTCGTTTTTTGGAAATTGATAGATATTTAATTTTGAATATAACTATCCATATATTCATACAGTAGGCTCCGTGTTACATCAGCTACATATATATGGTAAGCATTATTAAGTAGGCTATAGCAGCTAATCTGCAAAGCTAGAGCACCATAAAAATTTAAACATTGGTCAGGACATTGTTGTCTTGGTGGAGACAAAGTTTAAGCCCTTTAAGATATGTTGATAAGCTTTAAAAAACAATTTTTTAAATCTCTCTCGAGAGAGTTACATAGTATTCTTTTAATCACACACATCTGTGATTCAGGGGTTCATCACATATAGAAATACTACAGAACTATATGCACTCGATATATGTAGAGAAACTTTACCTCAAAACTGTCCAACTTGAAAACGAGCTGTTCCTGCTCTTTTGGACATCGTCACGCTCCCCTAATTCCAGCGAAGTCCCCGCTCCGTTCCCAGCTGTAGCAAGAAGAAATCATGTAAATTTATTGGTGACATTGAGATGGTTCTTTGCTATTCAAATGAGGCCTGCCTCGTCAGACGCTAAACGATCCTGCGTATTGGCTGGTAGCGGTAACCTCCCCGCAAACAGCTGTGACCCCATGCAGGAAGTCAGACATCCCACTTCCTGTGGCAAGCTGTGCCGCTGGCTCTCTTGGCCGAGGATGGCTTTCTAATTGGTGTCCTCTCACCCCTTTACTCTGAGATGCTCCTGCCTGACAGGTCTTGGCAGCAGGAGGAAATGTCCTTGGGGGAAAAAGTCAGATCTGAGAAAATGCCAAAGTACAACATATTAAATAACGTCCGTCAAAGTCTTTTCAGAAAGTAAACTGAGGGGGAGTTTCATCAAAGATAAAGAATACAACAACTGAGGAGAGAATCCATGCGAGTCCGATATTGATGCAGGTGAGATGGTTTGAATAGCAATAGAACAACAACTGCATTGTATCAGCCCAGTTCCATCTTTGCCAGTTCAAAAGTTGGCATTCAGGCAATCAAGTTCTCTCTTTGTATGAGCCAGAATGAATAGATGAGTATTTAATGTGAACTGTTGAGTGACAGAACTCACACTGTCTCATTCATTCAAGGTTTCAGCAAGATATAGTGTACATTTGAAAGGTTTTACCATGACTTTCGTGAAGAGATATTTGGCAAAATATTTTTGATTTTTGAAAGTGAAATGCCAACATACTGCTGTAAATAAAATGGTGTACACATTTTGTGAAACAAAAGTTGTAAGGCATTTTATAATCAATTAAAAAGCACAATAATGCAACACTAGTTGATATTCTATGATTAGTGATGCAGATGGCGGCATTAACTTAAAATCTGCAACACTGCTTGCCATCATCCCAATACTGATATTATTTCACATGATAAACAACTACAATCTGTAACTTGAAAAACAAAACATTGACAGTGTAGTCGTGTCTGAGGCAATTGCTTCAGAAATGTCTTCACTGTTACATCTGCAGTGCAATAGAACCTCGTTTAGTTGAACCTTTATCTGAATGGAGGGTCGTATGACTTTAGTGCACTGAGAGACTGGGTTAAAGCATTCAAAATATGAGCTAAGCATGCACATACATTCCAAAATGACCTTTACGCTCCAATTGGCTGTTTTGAAATGCATTCAGTTGTATGGATCATAAATTAAATTTCAAACATTATGCAAATATGCACTGTCACCTTTCTTGTTCACTTTCTACACTTTAGACTTCATGCCACCTCCAGAAGTCCATAAGAAGATGATTCCTTTATTGTGGGTGTCTGGTGGTGTAGTCTGGTGTCTGGTGGAGATGGTGCAGACAAGTACAAAATGGACTGGTCTGACAATACTGAGACACTACAAGAGCGGGCAGAGCAGACTGTTCCTCTCGAGGAGGCCCCGGTCTATGCAACAGTCTGCTCTTCATGTTGTAGGGCTGAGCCTGGACACGCTGGAGGCAGCAGCAGAGGGGAGGGTGAGGACTAAAGTGAACTCCATCTTAGACAACACCTCCCTCCCCCTGTACGGTGAGCCGATGCAGCTACAGAGCACCTTCAGCCTCTGCCTCAGCACCCCGAGGTGCAACACGGAGCGCTTCAGGTGCTCTTTTGTGCCGACCGCCATCAAACTGTAAAATTCTCCCTGTCCCACTGGCCCCAGCCTCGGCCAGCTGGGAGGGTGCACCTGCACTGTCCATAAGGACTATCCTGGAATACTTTTTGCATTCCTATGCTCTGGACTAATCTATACGACATTTGCTTGGACTTTCTGATCTGCACAATTATATGAATGGGATGATCTCTGTACATATGCTACCCCCACCCATAAATACGCTCTGACAACAGACAACAAAGCACATTTGCCTTGCAAATTGTCACGTTTCTGTACATACGGTTCCTCCATCTGGAGTTTCTTTTATAAGGTGGACAGACAGTGATGCGCATATCACATCTGCATGTTCTGTACATGTTAACTGAATATATTTGATAATGTGTATAGGTTTTTACAATGCACGTCTATACCCCTAGGCACTTTCTGTACATATGTATGGCCCTCTGTAGATATTTTTGCATATCCTGTATATACGCTGTAATTTCACTTTCATTTAATATGTGATATATAAATAAATAAATGTAATATAATACATTTTAAAAACGCACTTCATATTTTATGGTATATTCTTACACATCGTACATATTGCATATCTTCATTAGTTTTTTCTCAATTAGTCCTAGTGCTACTACTGCTGCTATTTTGCACACCCTCTTAATGCTGTAATCAATTATTGTCATACTTTCATTTCGACTTAACAGGTTTTAGTGCTGAAATTGTCAATTGTGTATGTTTATATCTATGATTTATCCTGTTACTATTTGCTGCTGCAAGGGCCCAATTTCCCCACGGGATTATTACATTTCCATCTTATCTTATCTTATCTTAGAATTGACAGAACACAATATTTTCAACTCAGATGTCTGAAACCTATACAAAATCCAATTGTACAGGTAGAGATACTGCAGTAAGAGTTAATAGAATAGTGGAATCCAGTGTGTGAAACATACAGAATCCCTGATATCCATGCTTTTGATATAGAGTGCACTAGCTGTGCTTTCAGACTTTATCTGATGATGCACCGAGGGAAGGAGCACTATCTATATTGTTAAAGCCAGAGCCCGTGGGCATCAAACACCGAAATGTCAGGGTAGGGCTAAATTCAAAGGATAAATTATTCATATGGCCCCAGTAAAGGCTGTGCATGAGGTCACCAGCAGGCCTCATAAGCAAAGGAGAACTTGACAGGGAGCAGCACTCGAGTAGTCTTTCAACCAATGTTTGGAAAGGCGGGGTCATCACTGAAGCAGCTGTTCAAGCAAGCAGGGGAAGTGACCTGCTCAGTAAACCATAAACAAGTGTGAAGAATATGCAAAAAAGGCTTCTGCACTTGTACAGTGAGATGGAGTTGGCATGATAGCGTGCTCACCTTGGGGATGTGATGAATTGAGATGAGAGAGGCGCACCAAGTCAAACACACTCACGTCACCGCTCATTTAAGGAACCGTTTGATCCCGCTGATGTACCTAACGTCTTGACAGGAATCTTTGCCACCACCTATCAGATGACAAGAAAACAATCTTTGGGTCAAATGAAACAAGATGTTCTTGACTGGGGTGCACTGTGGGTATGGCACTGTAAAGGAGAACATCAGATTTTGTTCTTTTCTCTCAACTTAATTTAGATAGGTAGGAAGCTGAGAGGATTACATATTGGGACAAAACACAGAGAGGGGTAACAAACATTTGATCTTGCAGCATGTCTATGGGGAGTAGCTCCAGATAGAGACATTTATGAAGGATTACTTAAACACAGAGTCTCATCCAATCACGGTTAAACTGATAGTATCTCTTATTTAGATGCAAACGTTCAGACAAACATTGTAGTTCACAGAGCCAGTCTCCTATTCATTGCTCCAGGCTGTACATTGCTATGATTTCACAGATCATGTGCTCCTATTTCTAATTTTGGGGAAAAAGTTGTTCATGTTCATAAATACTGCTTGAATTGTGCTATGGCATAAGACAAGCTCAAAATCTTAGATCGAGTGGTATTTTCCTTTAATGCAGCATATTGCTTTCCTCTCTGTGTGTGTGTGTACATGCATGCGTTCGTACACCTGCGTACTGCATGCATGTCTAGCACACATTGAACATTGTGTTGCTCCAAAACAGTTTTATTGAACGAATTAATCCCTAAAGACAAGAGCAACACTATCCCACATTGCAAGACCTTTTCTTCTCAAAAAACATGGCTTGCTATATTTCTACTGTGTGTCTCTAAGTGAGAAACCAGAAACCAGAGCTGACCTTCATTTAGACTATGGAATGACAATACCAGAGGGGAATAAGAAAGTGTGGGGGGAAAAGAAAAACGGAAAATCAATAGCTCATTTTCTGCTTTTTTGTATAGGGATTCTGATGTTTGCTGAGATAAAGGTCGACGAGCCTGAGAAATCTCTTGCACCATCTCAACATGAATAAGCCTGAAATTGCTATTGTGTCCACGGCAATTTAAAACTGAGAAATCAGATTTTGCCCTATACACTTTAATGTGTCTTATGTAAATGAAACTTGAAGTTGTGTGTATAGATTGGTGCATTGTCTTCGTTCCCAAGAATATAAGAGAAATCATTCTTGCAGTGTATCCTTGCAGAATAAGGCAACAAAAGCAGTAACCGAGCAGACAGATGAGAAATCTGATTCTAACGTATGCAATATATACATTAAACCCACAAGGCATACAAACAAGAAACAAGATAAATACGTAGAAAACGCAAATCCAAGATGAGACAACTGAACAAAATCATATATTTGCTGTACACATGACAACTAAAATATCACCAACCATATTATGTTAACACATATGGACCACAGCAGCTGGAAAAGTGTGTTTGCAAAGAGACACCACAATGAACAAAATATAATACTGCAAGGAGTCTGGTCGATTCACGCCAATCAAGAAGATCTATGTAAATCAAGCATATTCGTGGAACAAGAAGAAAGGTATCCACACAGCTGGTAAGGTGTGTCTATGCTACCTATAAAACTTTAGATACATGACACAAGATACTTGGAGCGAAACATCAAAAACACTGAAAACAGCTTGGATGGGAGGACCAGCAGATGTTTAATTCTGTTATTAGGAATTAGGATTGATGAGGGACTCTCCATGAAGCACTGCTATGGACTAAAATGAAATATAATTTGTTTCTAGTAGTTAGTGAGAATAAAAACATTGAAATCTGGCCTGTGATCAGGATGAAAACAGATTAAAATTGCATTGGAATAAGTGTATTGTGTCTGAAAAGTGAATTTGATTGTTTGATTGATTCAACAACAGGAATGGGAAGTAAAATATTAGATGCAACAGTCATAGTCATCTGATACATTTTTTTTTGGACTTACTGAAACATTTTTGATCATTAGAATATCACCAAAAAAAAGCCACTAAATTACAAGTAAGTGAAAGTAATCAGTTACTTGTACTTACTTGTAATCCCATAGATTACACAGAAGTCACCTTATTAACTCTGTTTATCTGAGAAGATTGCTGGAGATCTTTAACTTGTGGATTATCCGTCTAAATGTCAAATTGGATTCCTACTTGACTGACTTGCTTCCTATTTCGGCAGAGCCATCCCTCCCCAGATGCTCCCTGCTGTGTGTTCTCACAATAATTTGTAGGTTCAGGGGATGGTGTGAGTATGGCCACAGGAGACTTCCACATCCATCTTCACTTCCATCATTTCCCCCATTCAAAGGGGACACGTGTCAAGTTCACAGGCTCTAGTAATTACGATGTCTATTCTCAACAGGAGGGACATGTCAAGATGAGACAAAAACCTCCCACTGAACTTGTGCTGGGGTTAGTCTTAAAGGAAAAATGAAGTGTGCAGTGTCATCACAGAATGGCATGGGAGCCCAAAAAGATTCAACGACGATTGTTGAAAAAAAGTCTAATTGTGCCTTCTGTCCACTCCTCTATATTACTTCATCCTTGGCTAGAACCAACAAACAATGGTACTGAACTACATGTTGAGTATTTACCTAAATTGGATGCTCTCCATTCATTGTTGAATTAGCACAATCTTGAATCAGTTAACTGAAAATGTTCCATCTCAGCTAGTGTAGGTATTTCAGCTTAGGTATGTGTATGCCATGAGGTTGTACCATGCAGAATTAAACATTGTACTAGCTATCAACACAACCACCTAACTTTAAGTGTGCTCAAAACTCCACCTGTTAACACCAAAGTGCTGTGGTTGCACAGTGTTGCTGTAACTAAGAGAAATGCTGCCCAAAATATTTAATCCGGACCATGCATTGACTTACCTGCTACAGTTGGAAAACCACCGTGCTACTTCCTGGTATGTGGGCATTCAGCCCGAGGGATTTTGTTCCCTCAGTAAGGCCTGTCAGACAGCATCCTCCTACAAGGCTGCCAATCACCGGCAAGCCTCTTTCTGCAATGAGTGATGAGCACACTGCATGGTAGCTCTGAGCCAATGAAAAAGCTGCAATCAACACTTTGGGTACACTGGAATCTAAAATACTCCAAAAACTTCTCCAAACTTGCAGATTAACTTTCAATAAATTGGATGATATCTACAGGAAGATACGTTCATACAATTTTATATGCAAACCTGCACTTTGCCTGCCATTCGGGCAGGCTAAGTGTTGCTAAATGACATGATTTTAGATAGCCCCAAATCTCGCCTTTTTAGTGAATGCGTAGTGTTAGAAACCTCAAGTTTTGGAGAAGTGCCGATAATTTACATGATTTCTTCTTAAAATAGTCATAGACAGAAAGAATAGTCAGACAGAAAGCAAAATAATATGGGGACAGTCTGTTGGGCTATCTATTATCACTTGACTTGACTTAATATTTCATTAACAAATGAAATGTAACTAACCAGAAATACACTATGTGCCCCATGTTCATATGGATTTTGGGGGAAATTAACATTTGAATATAACTGGCTAACTCCAAGCATCATTTCTATTTTTGTACAACAAATTAAATTTAGCTAGCCTTACAATTCAGCAATGTCAAAAATTATCAGTCGATTGGCCAGCTCTGCTCAGAGCACTACTTGCTGCCATAGTACTATTACTATTAGTACTAGTACTATTGGGATCTTCATTTCCTCCCCATGTATGAGAAGTAACCTACTGCTCAGTCAAAGAGGGAGGGGGTAGCTGCAATATTCTAACCCTAACCCTATTCATAGCAACAGAGATACTCAATGGCAGGGTATCAAAGGTTCATGTAAACAGCTTAACCTGAATAAGACCTCCAGTGTGGCCAATAGGGTCACTCCATGCATGTAAACGTACCCACTGATTCTACATTAGCCAATGAAGTAGTCTTTTGGCTCTTGCATACTTGAGTAAAGATAAAAACCCAAATTACCTCAAACTGCTCTTGATCATTGACCACGGATTGGATTTAATCATTGACAGGTTATGTTATAGCCAATATATATATTTATTTTCTTGAATCTACCATAATTCAAATGATAAATAAAATAAGACATAAATACACATTTCATCTCATTTTCAACTATCTCTTGACCATGAAGTCAATTCTCTGTGCACAAAAAGAATAACAAAGAAGGGAATGCAGCAGGCTGGATTTTAAAGTAACTAACAGTCAAACCACTTGTTGTATTTGATTATTTGAGACACTGATGACATAAGGACTGGAACCAGGTACCAGATGCTTCCATCTAACCAGTCTGCTGGGCTACTAATGAATCATGAAGCCTTTGAATACTAAGTGGCATCTGAGAAGTCCCAGGGCATGTTTGTTCTTAGTCAGAATGGTTTCCCCAGTGCACCTGCACTATGACAGCTAGCTACCTCTCTTCCAGTATCTCACATGGGCAACCTGCCGTGTGTGCGGTGAGGGATCTTAGGCTCTAGCGGGCAGATAAAACTGTTAAGTAGTTAAATGTAAAATAAGTCAAAGTTGTAGAAATGCATGCACAACGATATCTGACCAAAAGAGATGTGTGTGTTGCCAAAGAGGAAACCTCTGTGTTTTTTCTGTCGATCATGACGCCAACCTATCAATGAAAGTGACTTGTGGGATGCTAGAGATCTTTTATCTGAATAAGGAGCATCCTTTTGCCCCCTACAATTGACTTGCACACATCAGCTGTTGTCTGGTGTGATCAATTACCTCAGACGAAAGAGACAAGGCTACTGCACCTTTACAGTGGAGCATTTCCTGTGCGAGCCCGAGCCCAAGAAGTGATGGTATGTCTCTGTCAGCAAATCTATCTCTTGAAATTCAGGCCTCTCAGCTGTGACACATGCTCCAACAGCAACAGAGATGTGACTACGGTATGGAAGAGAGGTGTCAGTTATTGAATGACCCCCTCATATATTGGTGGAAAAGAATGAGGTGTCAGAACAAAAGTGGTAATAGACTGGAATACATTAAATGATGTGGAGTGTCCACCGGACTGGAACCAATTCTGCCCGTTTCTTTAAGGCTCAGTTGCCTTAAAGAATCAGAGGCGGAGCGCGTATGCCTGTGTGTGGTGTGGTGGATTATGGGGGGGGGGTGTAATGTAGATGAATAATGAAATGTAGACAAAGCTGTGTGGGCTAGAAATCTTTATCTTTGATTAATGGAAAAACAATGGTCATAAGGGTACGTCTGCATACAGTATAATCACTTTTATTTTACAATACATTTATTTTATTACAATTATTGTCCTGATAGTAAATGAGTATGAATACCAATTAATTAAATGATGTGGTTTCTAAATATTTACATGATTATTTACCTTTTTTGGCTTATTTTTTAGGTGGAACAAATATGAAAAGTTAGATTTTTGCTTTGAATACAAGTTTGCCAGTAATATGTAGCAATTGATAATCATTGATGTGCACTTCAAAGTGCACATAGTAAGAGGGGAAAAAAAGGCTTTCATCCATTTCCTAAGCCTTTTAAAATTAAAAAATACCCTCAGTTCATTATCTTACACATTTGCATGTTGACGCTACACTTAGGCTTCACAGCTTCATCATTATAGAAACATAATGCCTCTCGTGACTCTTATTTGTCTGACATTTCAAAGGATTTTCAAAGTACATATATCCTGCTCCCCCCCCCATCTCCACATCCTCCTAGTAAATCTCACAGCATTGGCTGTGAAAGCTGCTGGGATCTGCTATTTTGTTCTCTTTGGGATTGCTGCCTCTTCCCACTTGATCCAAACAGTCAGCTTAGAGAGCTTGTGGCACACAGGCGTACAAGTTGCCAAGGAGCTGTCACCGAGATGTCCGCACAAAGGATTTCTGCTGCAGACTAGTGGAGTTTGATATACAGAACAGCACTTTCCCATGGTATTTGAATGTACATAGCGGTAGGGGGTGATCCAATTGCAGTCGTAGGAAATGCTGAATTTTATACCACAAACCTAGTTTAGTAACAAAATGACAGCTTGAGGAATAAATGGGTGTCGATGATGTACAAGATGCAGCTTGACAACACTGACACGACAGTATTTGTTTAGCAATATCTGATGCCACGCAAATCAAAATCTGTCAAAACTGGAGGAAGGCAATTGGGGATGATAACGTGGTTATTATGTATTTTCCGACCCAACACCAAAGACAGGGTGATAGAAAGCGCAACAGCACTGACAAAAAGAGTATGTGAAATACATAAAGATACAGAATCTGCACTGTGAGTCTGGCATTAATCACATCATTACACGAATTACCCCTCTTCCATTCTGAATGGTACACGCTATGTTATGATAATAGCTGTTCATGTTGTCCCCGTCGGTACGGCCTGATGGTTATGGTGCAGCAGACTGGCGCAGCGCTATAGTTCAGTTTTGAACAGGTTTGGTTCAAGTGTGGAAAAATCCTCAGCCGCTGTCCATCTAGTGGCATCAGAGACTCGAGCGAGCCCTGGACCACAGACAGCACTCAATCAGTCTGAGCCTTCAAACTGACCTTGCTCTGCCATCATCTAGCTACAGGGGATTAGGCAATCACTCAAACCACCTGGAAAGTACTGTTTGTTCACATCCCACAGCCTCCATCAATCATATCACAGATCCACATCAAAGCTCTGTCCTTTTTTTGTATTTTTATTTTTTTTAAGCCCCTGAATTTATCAATAACTCTCTGATTATAGAACAACCCCACTGTTTCACACACAAACATTTACAATGTCAATTGGTCGTTTATCCCTTTCATTTTTAGATAGGCATGCCTGCGCTGTTCTAATTGGACATTGTTGCTTGATTATATCTACTATACAATCACAGATAATGAGAAACTTCACAAGAGACACTCCGGCTTGCCTGCTTTTAGCAATGGCACATACAGAATATCCAATTTGCTCATTACTTATTTTTTGTTATTTTGCATAAGTATTTGTCCTTGGAATTGCTGCAGTCTTCAAAGCAGTCATCCTGTTTGACACGTATTCCCACCAGAGGGAGGGATCATAGAAGTGTCTGTTCTTTGTGATTTCCCTCCCCCCCTCAGGTCGCTTTGTGACACTGTTTTTCTATTTTCACTCTCTTTCATAGTTAGGAGCTTGCTCTCTAATTGCAAATGAGATGATCAAAGACAAATCATGAGTGTGATTGTATTTATATTGTTTTGTATTTTCTCGCCCTCTTTTGTTTGCCTTTTTTGTTTGGTCTCAGCTTTGGCCCTGTTTTATATTCATGCTGCCACAATAAACCAAGTCAGGTGTAGTTTATGCAGACTGTACAGTGGACACAAAACAATAGCCATGTCTGGCAACTGAAACCCCCTTGAAATTTATTGTAACATAAATGTTAGCATTTAATTAAGATTTTCCAAAATGTAAATGCTTGCAGTGATTAGCTGTGGTGTGAAATACAGAACAAAGTGTGAAAATCAGAGATCTGATCACAAAGGACGTGTTTTTCAATGGAAACACTTTGAGTGATCAACGCTAAATGGAAACTAAGGCCATGTTTAGACGACAACGGTTTCTAGATGAAACTGGAAAATTTTATTGCGGATTAGCCTATCGTTCGCATGACAACGGCGTTTTCGGCGCCTGAAACGCAAGCCTTTTAAAAACGGGTCCCAGAGTGGATTTATTTTAAAACTCCGTCTTTGCTGTGTCGTGTGAACTGGCCAAAACGCAATTCTTGTGAAAACAGTGAAGACACGGCCCCACGTGGGGCATGCATATAGAACAACAACAATGGCAGCCAACCAACCTGTGTTTGTGTTGCAGAGTCTGCAGTTTATTAAAGCTACTCCAGCAAAGTGTAGATTTGAGAATAAAAACAGCAATTCAAATCCTCTCCAAATGTGTTTAATAGCTTGTTTCAAGTCCAGCCCATTCAATCTCTCTTTCTTCGTGGTTTGGAATGGAGCTAGGTTTAACTTTGA
>OMLI01021702.1:0-14749 GCA_900302605.1 Rondeletia loricata
ACACACACACACACACACACACACACACACACACACACACACACACACACACACACACACACACACACACACACACACACACCAACTATTTCAGTGGAAGGTAAACTACTGACACAAGCAGAGCCTCAGCCTTTGTTCAGTTTACCATGTCACCGTTCTTTATTAACTGAAAGCTTTTCAAAAACTATGCAGCCCCTCTATGCCCTTCTTTGCAATGCAAATTGAGATGAGGTATACTCAGGGGATTCTTGTGTGGCGGCCAAGTTAAGAATTGACCTGCATGCCAGATCATAATCTCAGAGAGGAGACCAAATGGGATTCCTCAATTTAGTTCCCTCTGGACTGGCAGACAAAGCACAAAAGACTTCACACCCGCTTCTCTCTGCCTCTTACTATGGGAATGAATGAGATGTCATATTCATACTCTCTGTATTTGGCTTTAAACACACGCTGTTGTGTTCTGAGACCTGAGTGACTTCTGAAGAGCTTAATTTCTTTGACGCTATAAGAAAAACATTAGGAACTTAGGAAGAGTGTGAGAGAGAAAAGGACATAGTAATAGTAAAAGTCCAGGAGAGAGACTGTCAAGGGAAAAGGAGAGATTAGATAAGAAGAGACAGAAAACAGATCAGAGGAGGAGTGGAGGAGTAGGTGGTATGATGTACAGAGAAGCTGAGTGTGTGTGTGTGTGTGTGTGAGGGAGGGCTGGTCATCATTGCTAACCTTTGACCCTGGCGATGACGGTTCCAGCCGTACTGAGGATGTCCACTGAGTTGAGGCTCTGGTGTTTGCTGATAATGGCCTTCAGGACTCGCAGCAGCTCCCCGAGACGCTCATGGACCGCCTGATGAAGGCAGTCCTGGTGCTCTGGAAAGTCACAAAGAGGAACATCTATTTTACAATGAAATGCTGGAACTGTAGGTTGTGTTATGTTTAATACCCCTCATTTGCTATATTCATATTTATATTCATTTTTTCTTTGCCATGTCCTCTTATTTTGCAGCTGCAACGACCACATTTCCTCACAGGGATCATTAAAGTTGTATCTAATCTTATCCCATCTTATGATGGGCACAAACAGCACACCCAAATGGTGGGGCAGAGTAATCTCTAAGAACCATACACTGTAGGTAGCTGAAGTCAATGTCACTTTTCAGACTCCCACACAAATTTCCCATGATAACGTTTTTCTGAAAGTAGTATAGCTGCTGCATACCTCCACTGTTGGGTGAAGCAGAGGTTTTCATGGTTCTGAATTTAGAATATTATTTATTGCGTTGTCTACATAGACCAAGCCCTCATAACATTGGATGGAAACTGGCAGTTAGCATAGCTAACGCTAATATATTGCCATTTTACCTCCCAGCACAGGAATAAATCTCGAAAGAGGTCTTCTCTCCTGTGTCTCCCCTACTATGATTCCTGCTCCCTAAATACCTTATCAGTGGAGAAAAGAAGATATTTGGTGCAATATATACTTTTAGAAAAGGTAGTTACCTTTTACCCCACAGGCCACCACATACTATTAGATCCATATTAGCTAGATTTCCGCTGGAAATGACGCTTTATAGAGCTGGAATATCATGACCAACCACTCACATAATACTATTGGTGATAACTGCCAAATGTTATCTAGTACGCAAAGTGTCTTATTGGGCAGGACATCATTTCATTGTGTGACTATAATTGCCATTGAATATGACTACTACATTACAAATGAGCCTTGCTAGCTCCCGACCAATCAGAAGAAGAAGAAGAAGAGATCTGTACCCTCCTAGTGTCCTACTGCAAGGGTGATGAAAAGTATTATGTAGAGGCTAGATAATGAACTAGCCAGGTTTATCATGCTACATTTTATGCTACTGTCTGTGGCTTCTTCCAGCAGACTAGATGCTTAAATTCTGGAACTTGTAGTCCATTTCCAGGCTAAGGCTGTCTGGCCATTTGTCATGCCTTATATGTTCTAGGGCTGATTGAATGAGTGGACCTACAACCCAACTATTTAAAAATCTATGCTACAAGTTAATGGCAAAAAATTATTCAGAAACCTTGTTGGCATCGGGATTACCATATGACATTCCAGCTCTGTTGGTTTAAAGGGTGACCATGGCAGCCATGTCAGACTACCATTGCCATCCATTAATGGCAGTACTGGTCAACACACCAGTAGTCAATGGTCTGTCGAGGCCACTAGACCATAAAGCAGAGACGCCGCTGGGATTTCACAACCTTCAGCAAACTTACACACAGCACTCAAATGGGACTAACCTGACGGCCAAACACATAACTAAACATGGCCTGGAGTGATTTTTCAGTAATTAGCGGTTAGCTAGTCACCCATCCAAAGAGAACACGGCATCTTAAGTATGTGGTACTGTGTACTGGAAATGACCATTGCTAACATTGAGTCACCATGTGCAGTGTGGTTTTACACAGGGGAGAAATGCACTTTGCTATCAAGTCACCTTGATAACTTGCTTTTGGCATAGTTGTGGAGTGAGGTCATGATAAGATGGCTGAATGAGAAAATGTGAATGAGTATGTGAACTAACTTCAGGTGGTTTTTAACTACTTGTTGGAAGCTTTTATTGAGCACTGCAGGGTAGTGTGACACAGCTCTGACACAGCTCACTGTGGGTGGCTTTCCCAGGGCCCACTGATACTAGAGGTAACAGGGGAGGCTAAGAGAGATGTGTGGGTTTATGAAGGCTCACACACACACACACACACACACACACACACACACAGGCAGTCAAAGCCACATTTTGTGCTGACGGTCACCCCTGGATTACCCGTCATATGGAAAGGGATCAGAAAGACTTTAGACTCCTTTTTTGGAGCGGGACAAAAAGGGTCGGCAGTGGGACCAATGTTGCTGGGTCTGTGTGGCCGCCATGACAAAGCCAGCAGCGGCCTGACCCGGAAATCCAGCCACCTGACCAGTAGGTGACTAGTTCACATTGACCAACAGGTCACAACATCACAGAGCAGCTCTGAGAGAATATGCCAGCCATAACTCATCTACCAGCTGTCAAACAAAACAAGTACTTAACGGAACATATGCCATTTGGGGCACACTTTTATCCAAAGCCCCTTTCAATACCTTGAGAGCATATATGACCCCAGTAGGAATCAAACTTCCAAACTTAGGGCTCTACCCATCAAGCTATACAGGACCAAATTGCGTTTCTAGGTTTCAGAAAAGGTGTTCTCTGTATACAAGGTTCGAGAATTCTGGTAGCACTCTGGTTTTGGCAGCCCCCTTTTTCTCCAATGAATGAGACTCGACAGTCACAACCAGCCAAAAGGACCATGGATGTTGTTGCTTTATTGACAGATTCAACACATCCAATCAGCATCCAGGAAACCAACAACGGGCCACTTAAAATAAACCCAAAGAATTGGGGCAATCAAGAAAGCCATAATAACTCAGGATTTAAAAGACAAACTACCAGGAGGTCAAGAGGTCACTTCAGGTGAACAATAAGCACTTCCAAAAGAACCAACAGACATACACACAAATCAGCTTAGCAAACAAAGTACTAAAAACCAGACATACCAAATCAACTTACAGTTTGAGGAGTTTAAAGACAATCATGGTTCTTACGTAACAACAACAAAACCCAGTCTATTCCAATAATGAAAAACTGTATTAACTACTCCATGCCAACATGCCCTGCTGCCTCTAGCCTGCCAAAAGCTTCTCCACAGGACCTAGAGAGTCCTATCCTCCTCCATAGCAACCATCTTCATCCATCTTCATCAGATGTCATGCACAGATCCTTCCAGTGCCAAGAACCTGGTGGTTTTTGATGACGAAAGCATCTTGTCCTTTTGTTTCAGCCCCCCAACTCCCCCCTAGGCAGGAAGAGGGCCAGCAGTGTGCTTCTGACTCTACCATGCATCATACTGGGATGCAATACTTTGAGATAATCTCTGCATATAGGCATACAGAGAAAAACTTTCTTGATGTTGTTAGTCTGAATTACTGTCTGTATGCAGAGCATCTTGGGTAGCAAATCTGTACCCAGTGATATTGTAGTGGTATGACATGTACCCCTACCGGTATAGGATTCATTCCCACCAAACCTTTTCCTGTATTTACCCTTCCTACTGTCTCAATATAGAAATAAAACTTTGAAACAAAATACTTAATGAGAGGTCTGCATTTAAAGAAAGTTTTGTGCACTCTCTCTAAATGTAAATATCAGTATCTGTCTGACATTCTGTCTCAAAAGATCAGCCTAAAACCACTAGTCTATGTGTGCAAACACACATCATGTAGATAACATAAGGAATAATGATGATGGTGGTGGTTGAGAATTAGATTAGAACGAATGAAGAGAAAATGTCCTTCTCAATTTACATGTTTATTTGGATACCTGTTAGCTGTTGATACAGCAGCAGCTACTTTTCCTGGGGTCCATACAAAAAAACAGAACATGAAAATCAATGAAGTAGCAGACATTACATAAATATTCTCAATCTTTTTAGACAGTGGAGATTTCCCCAGTAGCTGACCTCCACAATGTTAACAGTGTTCATTCTTCTCATATTTTTTCTTAACCAACTTTTTCACTAGTTTATATCCTTTACCATCTATAGAGTCTTTCACAACCTCATATGGGGACCTCAGCCCACAATGATTGGATAGGGGTCAAAGCCGCCTCAAACCGTGAGCCCTTAATTGGTCCCGGTCAGTTTAGATCCCATTTATGGACATTATCCTTTGAATGACAAAACACACACAATGGCCTAAATCATCCCCACAGCCCATTCACTGACAGAGTAACTGAATCCTGAGTCCTGGGGGCATCAAGCTTGGGCAAGCTTGAAGTTTATTAAGGACTAGCCTAAACCCTGAATGCCCACGAGACAGAGGTTTTTCCTTTCCAAAGCTCCATGGGCTTCAATCTTCAATGGCTGTTGTGTGGCCTATTGGGCCATCCTAAATGCAGGCTAATTAGCAAGACATTATGGTTGCATCCACCAGCTCAGCAGGACACAGGATAATGTACAGAGGCTGATGATTTAACCCCGCAACTGCCAATTTGAGTGAGGACTCGTTCCCACCAGGGAGGGCCTGCTAAACGCACATCTCACTAGTGCATTTTGTTTTAGCAGGGGTATTGTCAGTTTACAGATGGGATAAAAAGTCTGAAGTTAGTGGAAAAAGTTCCAGTGAAAAGAGATGTTTCAATATGCAAATATTAGTCCATAGCCATTTGAAAACCGGTAAAAACTAAACGAGCTGCTGGGAAGGATCATTTTGTTTTCACTAGGGAAGACCACAGGGTTTTGAGACTTGTTTGAGTGCGGAAACCTCACTATTGTCCCTGAGGCCACTAGCAAACAGTGGGACTGGTCGCCTCATGGGCCTGCCACATGAAGCATTTATGGAACAATAAATCACAACACCAGCTTTTCACAGGAGAGAAGAAGGTTTGGAGTGTGTGTGTGTTTGTGTGTGTGTGTGTGTGTGTGTGTGTGTGTGATGGTTAGGGGTGGGGGGGTTGTAAAGAGCGATAGGGGAGGAGTGGTGGTGGGTATGGGAGAAGAAAAAAAAAGAGGAAGGGGGTTGTGTGTTATTTAGGGTAGTACTCTCCCTTGGGATTTGTCCCAAATTTACCCCTGCACCCCACGTCCCAGCTTCACCAGGGGTTATGAGAGGAGAGAGTGAGAGACATTCCCGGGTATAAAAAGCCCTGGTGAATGAAGGCTACAGGGGGATCAGACTCTGATCCTGATGAGAAGGAGGCCGCGGATCAGGAGCTGCTCAGAGGCTGCCAGCAACACATTGCCAGGTTTTTACTTCATTAGCGTCATGGAAACCCAACATTCCAGCCTCTTGTTAGGGAATGGGGACAGGAGTTGCGGGAGCGAGGGGTGGAGGGGGATCCATAATGAAAACATTGTTGGATCATTCACCATCGAGATGACACCTCAATACCAAAACATTCAGATGCCCCTCTAGTGCAGAGGACAGCTGTCTAGTGCAGTGGCTCTCAAACATTTGCATGTCACCCCCAAATAGACACATATATTAGGCCACGGACCCCAATTTGATACGATTTTGTCCCAGGGGACCCATATAGGAGGAATTTCATTGTTGTTGATTTAGTGTTGAATTGTAGAATTGTCTACACTGTATGTGGGGAGGTAAGAGTGGTGAGAGTGAAATCTACAATTACAACAGTCATATATATACAAGATATTCTCTAAATGGGATAATTTCTAGTGAATTAATTATAGTGAAATTAAAGTATTCGTCATTTTGCTGGGGACCCCCTGGAACCCCCTCAAGGACCCTTGGGGGTTCCTGGAGCCCACTTTGAGAACCACTGGTTTAGTTAGCTAGGCATTAAACTGGGCTGCTCACCTTCTGAATGTCATGTGGTGAAAAAGGTCTATGATACTGCACATTGGCCAACAATGTATGGACCAACATAATTATGAGAAACTAAATTACTTTCTTAGTCAAAGCCATTACTACTAAAATGTTACCGATGCTTTCTCTTGGCCGTTTAACAACAGTGAAATATCTCACTTTTGGGGCTTAGCATCAACGGCATGATTCCTTTATAGCACAAAACGTCCACTAGGGCCTGATACAATATGACATGGCAACATTCCTTTCACTGTGACCCTAGCTATGCTCAGTCATGCATTGCAAATCATGGGAGCAATGTATTATTTATGCTTCAAAACATTTGAGAGAACGGACGGGAGCTTATTGCCACAAAGCAAGAGTGAAATCTCTAAACATGTCACAACTGGGTCTGCAGAGGTCCGATCAATTGGAAGGAGCCCATGGCAAAGGGGGCTAAATAGGGTGTTGGACAGGCTAGCCATGACTAATGTCAATCAAAACCTCTCAATGTGTCCTATTGAGTCAGGCCACAGCTGGACATTCCAGTTACTCGCCCCCTGAATAACCAACTAGGACTTTGGTGTGGCACTTGTTTAAAAGAAAGGCTAAGTGAGGCTAAGTTTCAAGGGGCTCCTTTGAGACTCCAAAGGACTCATCAAAGGACAAGAAACCAAATGTGAGCCTAATAATCAATCACTGCATGACTCAATAACCTTTATTTTGTTTAAATGGATTCCTCTTTAATTGGTTAGGGTGAAATGCCACATTCCTTAAAACATTCCTCACTCAACAGAATCTCATCTTTTATAGGGTATTCATGCCAAAAGCTAAAAATGAACAAAATAATTCCAATCCAAAAACGGAACCATTTGTTCAACCATAAGGGGGTCATGCAAAATTGATCCACTTAACCTTTAACACTTAGGTAGGGTCACTCCAATGGGTGGCCCATACATCCCTAGATACCCCCTCCCTTACACACTTCCTGTGGCCAGTGGCCCTGGTCCACCTCTGTCGACAGACCACCGGCAGTCCACTCCGAGGATTAGCAGATTACATGCAGCTGGTAAAAGCCGGGGGACCTTTGCCTTCCCAGACTTACCAGGGCATTCCCTGTTGCTCCACCTTTGAATCTCTCTTTCCCATGACTGCATACACAAAGAGCCAGCGTTTAAAAAGAGCCCCAGGCTAGACACACAGCACCTTCCGCCTAGGTGGGGGGCTTTTATGTTCCCACTCTGTAGGCTACTAACTCTGCCAGGCCCGTTAGTTGTTGGCAAAAGAAAACCAAATGCAGATGAAAAAATTATGCTCAGTGAAGGCTGCAGATTTACCATCACTGACATTCCCATTGATTGATATTGGGAGGAATATGGGATATAATGTATGAAGGCACTATCAAAACTCCCAAACTCAAGTAAAGGATTAACTACATTAAGACCTTCACAATCACCCCAAACTCCAAGGGTGAACTCATAAAATGTTCCAAAATCTCTTGTGTTTACCCTTGGATATTTCTCTCCTTAGTCCTTAGCATATCAATGAGATGCCTAGTGTGGAGTCAAGAATTTGCTTTTTTCCCCTCTTTCATTTCTCTTTGGAGCTGTCTGTCACATTGAGGAAAGACAGGCAACCCTTCTCTCTTGATATCCCCCCACATCACCACCACCCCCGCCTACTGTTGATGCAAAGCTCTGAAGGCTGGCATTCCAACTATGCTTTCTTTAAGAGAAACTGCAAATCCTCCCACGGTGAAACCTCTAGCTGGCAGCCAAAACGGCGAGGCATTAGCCTGGAGAGACTACAGTGGCTCGCCATGCTGTTTATCGTGGGCAAAGGAACATCAGCAGGCCAGGGAGCTGGGAGATCTATCTTAAAGGAATATTTCAGCGGTAGGGCAAATTTACCTCATTCTCGACTTCGTAGGACCTCTAACAATCACCCCAGATAGTTTTCATCTTCATTGCTCCTGGAATTAGATTTTGATGTATTTGTTGTAAAAAGATCGATTTTAAAAGTCACTCAAAGTCATTCTAACCCACCTCTATTTAACAACACAATGGTGTTGAAAGGAACGGTACTTTGCATTCTTTTGAATCTCCCGTGGCTGCAATGCAGGAAGTGCAATGGTATCCCTGTGCGCCCAGATTGCATCAGCTAGAAGCCAAGTGTAAACATCGTCTGATAGGACAGAACTTGTCAACTGTTGTCCCACCTCCTGTCAATCACAGGCGAACAACTAGGAAGTCAAATTCCGCTAGTTCAACTAGTGCACGATTTCTGTATTAATTTAACAGATAACTAGGCTGAAATTTAAAAAAATAAAGGTACCGTTTTTTTCAACACCATTGTGGGTTAGAATGACTTTGAGTGACTTTTAAAATCGTTCTTTTTACAACAAATACATCAAAATCGAATTCCAGGAGCAATGAAGATGAAAACTATCTGGGGTGATTGTTAGAGGTCCTACAAAGTCGAGAATGAGGTAAATTTGCCCTACCGCTGAAATATTCCTTTAAGTCTGTCTTTGGGCTGCTACATAAGTCACCTGATGTAATATGTAAATATTTTGTACTGTTTTTCACTCAAACTTTGGGGTTAGACCGGTATATGGGACCGATATCAGATCTGGTCCAGTCAGTGTCGTCCACCTCTGATATAATGCAGTTTGATTGATTACATATTTATTGTAGAATTGATCAATACTACGCTGATTGTCTAAGGGAAGCCCTTAACATGAAATTATCGCATTCCACTCACGTATGCAGGAATGTTTGATGTTATTTATTGTTTGTTTGTTTTTTGTTTATTATCCTGGTTTTTTGTGAGTTTTAGTGTTCCATGGTCTAAAAGGTGTTTTGGAGGCTTCTCCACCCTGACAAAAATACAATCCTGAATCCTGAAACACAGAATTCTTGAAATCTTTAAAAAAACGTTTGGTATGAAAATTGTCAAATTTGGAAGATATTAAATATTGGCAGCTTCAATCCCAAAATTTTGGTGTTGGCCTTCAAAAACCCATATCTATTGAACCCTAATCCATGGTACTTGCCCGCTCTGTCAGGGTCCTGATGATGTGGCCGGTGTTGTCCTGCCGTCCTCCGACCCCACAGCTCATCTGTTGCCCAATAAGGCCAAAGACTTCACTGCTTTTATCAACCTGGTTGACTTCTGCAGGTAATGGAGACACAACACACACACTCCTCCCAAGTGGTAGAATATGATGTAGAATCCAATTGATCAAAACCTGAAGGTGAAATAAAATTTTAATAATGGAGATGTGGATATGATCTGCAAAGCAAACCAAAGCAAAAGGACTAAATGCTTTTGGTCAGGATTTTTGGCAAAATTGCCCACCTGATTTGCCTCAGGTATCATGGCCTCTAGATTTGGGGGTGTAATTGAAGTACAATCTTTAAGATGTAAAATATTCTGTTAATATTACCCAATTTAGTAAAAGTGGAAATCTGTATTTTTCCCAGGAAAGACCTACCAGACACCGGGTGTTTAGAACAGCAAATGTAAAAGCTTTCATGACCTGGATATATCAATCAGAGATGGAGGGTAGCATAATGGACATTTATATAAACATTTTGTGGATTGTTACTTTAAGTTTAATGACAAATTTTTAATCATATTTAAATTGAATGTACTCAGTATTTTAGCACATTTCTCACTCATTGTAAGCAGTAACGATTTCAGTCTTGGGTGACCACTTTTTTTCTTTCCTGCCTTTGCAGTGAACTGTTGCTGAATAAACATGTGGAGTATTTCCAGCCCTGGATGTATCCGCTGAGCCACGAGCTCATTCTCTACTCCATAAGAAATCCACTTGTCAGTGGCTTTTACAAGCTGCTCTCTGTCTCCATGAAAATTGCCAAGAGAATCCAGTACTACCAGGTAATCTTTCCATCACTGAAAGGCTTTTTCTCTGTCGTCCAATTTGATGTTGTTTAACAGTCACAGTCTGGACTCCTGTCCTATGTCCACTTCTCTTCTCCAGGGTTCCTGGTCAAGGAATTCCTGGAATGTCATGGAATTTTGAGAGGTGTATTCCAGAGAGGGAAAGTCAGGGAATTTTATAAATTCTCTGGGGTGGTCAGGGAATATCAGGGAATTTTACAAATGGGTCACTATACAGGAATATACCAGAATGTATTTTCCAACTTGTTTTACACATTAGATGGCATTGCATTTGATGATCATCTGTTTTTTGTCCAATGTTTAGGACACGGAAGTGTTCCGATTTAGCTATGGAAAGTCATGGAAAAGGAATTTTATATCAGGGCCACGGTGGGAATCCTGCATCTCATGTTGCATATTGTCTCACTTGTTCTGTGCAGCAAGATGGAAACTAAGGAGAAATGCCCTGTAATCTCAGATCTGTGAGGCGTTGGATATTTCCAGACTTCAATGAACTCAGTAGAAAAATAGCATTGTTATACAGTGCACTATTCGTATTGAATAAATGATATAAAGTCTGTTGTTTTGAATAGGGAGTTGGCCTGAAACGCTCTGCGTCCCCCGAGAGCGACACAGTGAGAAGTGCCTGCTTTGCACTCTTCTCAAAGTTTGGAAAAGAGGTAGCTACTCTTCATTTCCTTGAATAGTTGTAAATAACTTGCTTATTTGTGGAATCAACTAAAGCAGAGAGCATTATTGAGGCATTTATTATGAAGGGGGTCTGAGTGATGTGTGGTTTCCCATCAGGTCTGTGTGAGAATGAAGCAGTACAAAGATGAGCTGCTGGCGTCCTGCTTAACGTTCGTCCTCTCACTGCACCACAACATAGTGGCTCTGGACATCAAGGCCTACTGTCCTGCTCTTGAGGTGGGATCCTTTCATTCATTTCGTTATGGTATTTTTCATTTAGAAACATATTTCATAAAGGAACTAGAAGGCACTTGGAGAGCGCAAACCTCCGCCAATGCTGAACAATTCTCCAACTTGCTGTTACACCCACAGACATAATTCCTATCACTTAAATTTTAAGTGAAATTTATTTCTTGACCCCGCAAACATACCCGTAGGACTTGTAATCAAGTCTCTATCTCCATTTAAATCACTGCTCAAAACAAATTTTTATAAACTAGCTTTTTGTAATTAATTTTTCTTTTATCACATTTTATGTTTATTTTATTGTTTTGTTTTATCTTGGTTATTTGTATTTATTTATTTTATGCCTTATTTATTGTGTATTTATTTTGTCTACCATTTGTTTTGTGGTGCTATTGTTTTATTATCTTGTCATTTTATATAATGTGAAGCACTTTTAGAGAAGTGCTATATAAATAAAGTTTATTATTATTAGTTTCATAGTTATGGCTAAAAAACAAGGCTAAAAAACATAAGCTTGTGACCGGAAGATCGCTGGTTTGAAACCCCGTGCTAGCTGGGAAAATGTGGGTGGGGAAAGTGAATGAGTGACACTAGGGATGCTCCGATCGATCGGCCGCCAATTTAAATTGGCGGATTTTCATTACGAGTGAGTTGATCAGTGGTCTCCAAATTGGCCGATCACGTAAACTGATCATTGACGTAAAATGCGTGAGCCAGCTTTCTCCACGTGCCTCGAGAGAATAGTTGCTATGTCGTCTCCGGTTTGGGATTTATCTGTGTGAGCCACCCATCCCACATAGCACACTGCCGTTGGCTTTCTGGCAGAGCAATAAAGGCCATTTCCCAGCACTCGCAGAAGCAGCTCGGGTCTACCTTGGTGCACCTTGCATAAGTGTGGACAGCGAGCGGCTGTTTAGCACAGCGGTACATGTTTTAGATGAGAAGGGAAATAGATTGTTCTCAAGGAATGCAGAGATGTTCATTTTCATAAAGAAGAATTTGCCCTCAATGCTTAATAAACAGTAGGCTAAGCTATAAAGTTGAAGCCTTTAGGCTATGTAGGACTAGCATATTTCATTTTCATATTTGGTTGTAGCATCTACTTTGCTGTTTTGCACATTTAATTTTTTAGAGCTGTCTGTGAATTGAGATTGAGAAAGGCTCTGACATTTACTTTCTGCAGGTTAAATGTTAATTGTGTTGATAGACCTGCGGCTTGAAGACTAAGGCCATTGTTTATTTTATAGGCCTAAATTGTTACTGTACAATTATTACAATATGGGTGACACCACTCTAAGAAGAGACAGCAGGTACAGTCGGTATAAAAAAATGGTAAAAAACAAAAATCAGTATCGGCCGATCCTGTGGACAAAAAATTGGTGACCAAAAATCCTGATCGGAGCATCCCTAAGTGACACCCTCCCCTCCCTCACCAACTACTGTTGAGGTGCCCTTGAGCAAGGCACTGAACCCCCAAGTGCTCCAGTAGAGCTGCTCAGTGGCCCCCTGTAGAAGGCTGGTTGAACTGGGCAGCTCCCAGGTGTGAATGTGTGAAACTGTGTGAGTGTGAAGCAGGGCAATAAAGGATAAATAAAGGTTAAAAAGAAAACGAAATGTACGTACATGGTTTAGTGGGTTGGTTCTGGGTTTAATAGGTCAAACTGTTGGCTACTAAGGCGTGTGTGTGCTTGTGCGTGGACAAATCTCTAGGCGGCTCTGAAGCTGGGTCTGAGCCACGTTCCTTTGGCCAACGCAGCCCTGGATGCTCTGGAGGCCTGGTCCTCCCACATCCCTTTGGAGACCATGCAGCCCTGCTACAAGAACATCCTGCCCCTTCTGGACGGATACCTGAAAACCACCACCACCAACGGTAAGGCCATAATAGTGTATGGTGGGGTCGGGCACATTTGTTTGTCTTTTTGTCTGTTGATTGACAGTTTAGTTATTTTTTAAAAGAGATTCAACTTAGTAAATATCAGTTTAGTAGATATCAGTTTAGTTGTCAAAATTACCGTTGGAGAAATAGGATGGAATATGACTATCATTATATCCCCTGTATGATTTGTCCCCTCAAACTTATAAATATAGGCTATTGAGAAACTTGTGAAAAGTTATTTCCCTATCTTTAAGCCCTATTTATGATGTTGTAGGCATAATTTCAGGGTCTGCAGGTCCTGAAAAAGTCTGATGTCATAAACAGTTATCTAAACTCAAGGCTTAAAGGTCTTCACTACAGCGGAATATAGCATTTGAAGTCTGTTGCGATTTTTTTTGACTGCTGTTCTTTCTGTTGAGAAGTCAGCCCAGTTATGCAGACCTATTTTCTGATGGGTCTGCAATTGTGTTCATTTTCACATTTATTTTAATTGCATTTGGTCCTATGTTTAATTCTAACTGGCATTATAAAAGTCTTAAATTTAACTTGATGAAACTTGCAGACACCCTGTAAATTCTACACGTAAGCCAGGAATGGCCAGTTATTTTTGTTTGGATTTAGGATTATGTCTTTGATGACGACAATGATCGCCCCAAAAAGTCTAATCCAGGTGTTGTTGACTTTTAGAGAAGGATGAGCGCAGCTGGGAGGTGATGTCCTCTTTGTCTTCAAGAAGTGAGAAAGGATACAGCCGAGTGATGATGCGACTCTTGAAGCAATCCAACCAGATCGCCATGGTAATGGATGGGAAAATGGCATTTGTTAATATTTTAGAAGCAATTTGAGGGGTGGTAAAGATTTCTCAGTTCAGTTAAATGTGGTTTGGTGTTAGCTTGTTTGAATTTGAGATCAGCTCATTCTCTAGATTAAGGTCCATGTAGTAAGGTAAAAGCTAAACCACAGCATTTTGTAAATATATCATTATATTGAGAATTTTAATAATGACCATCAGCAATACATTGTTTAGCCCGTTTGGGTTGCTTAGTCCACCAGAGCTGTTGCCCGTGAATTGAATGTTCATGTCTCTACCATAAGCCGTCTCCAAAGTGGTTTCGCATCCTGATCAACTCAATGCGAAGGAGATGTGTTGCACTGCGTGAGGCAAATGGTGGTCGCACCAGATACTGACTGGTGTCCCCCCCCCCATCCATATAGTTCAGTGCCAAATAAATGTCTCTTTTCAAGATAAAACTGCACATTTTAGAGTGGCCTTTTATTGTGACCAGCCTAAGGCACACCTGTGCAATAATCATGCTGTCTAATTAGCATCTTGATATGCCATACCTGTCAGGTGGATGGATTATCGTGACCAGCCTAAGGCACACCTGTGCAATAATCATGCTGTCTAATCAGCATCTTGATATGCCATACCTGTCAGGTTGATGGATTATCTCGGCAAAGGAGAAGTGCTCACTAACACAGATTTAAACACATTTGTGAACAAAATGTGAGAGAAATAGGCCTTTTGTGTACATAGAAAAAGTCTTAGATCTTTGATTTCAGCTCATGAAAAATTGGAGCAAAAACAAAAGTGTTGCGTTTATATTTTTGTTCAGTGTAGGAGAATGTTGTTTTAATAAACAACTTTTGAATCACACAGCGCA
>OMLI01021751.1:0-11018 GCA_900302605.1 Rondeletia loricata
TGTCCTCAGCCTGAAGCAGAGGAGCAGGGAGGGTTTGGAGGCGGCCAGGCTGGAGGTGGAGGAGAGGGAGCAGGTCCGGGAGGAGCTGCAGGGCATCAGGGTTTGGCTGGAGGCTGCTGACAGCCTTCTGTCAGAGCTGGAACACTGCAGCAGCACAGAGGAGCTGCAGGTGGGTCACTTCTCAGTGTGAAGGATGTTTCTCAGTTCCTTTTCTTTGACCAGAATCCTAGTGGAAAAGTTGACTTTGTTGCATTTTGGTATTTGGTTTGTTCAAGTTCACACTGACAAGCGAACCAGGGCTTGTAAACAAAGGTCACATGGACTCACGAGTAGCTCGTTCATTGGACAGCTTTAGAGATTTTAGCGACGAGGGGGAGTAAAAAGAAAAATCTGATTCCAGTCCCTGTAACTTCAGCATCTCATTTAGCAGGGGACCCGCTAGAACCAAGCTCAAGGACCCCTGGCGGTCTCCAGACCCCACTTTGGGAACCTCTGATCTCACCAACACAGTGCTGAGGTTTGAGCGTCTCTCTCCCTCCTGGCCGGTGATGTGTAAATAACGGGTCTCTAATGAGAGAAGACGGTTTATCCTCCTAACTGCAAATACAATGACGCATTTGTGCTCACTGCATCCAACATCGGAGCTCATTGCTCTCTTTGTAAACATGAAACACTCAACTAGACAAATCCAATCCAAAGATGAATACAGAACTACAACATTGAATATAATGCTGTCACTATGACAAACAATTATCACATTGTATGAATCGTCTCAGTTAGTGCGGAAGGGACGCTCTTCTCTGTTGCAGCCCCACTTTGTGATTTAGGCTGATGAAATGAAATGAAAAATCGTGCCCAGTTTTGGCTACTAGGTCGAAACAGTTCCAGTTACAATAGTTCCTGAAGTTGAGCCACATGTCATTAGTACGAAACCTCTAGGAAACGCAGCGCTACAGTAATGAATCTGGAGACTGTTGACTGTGCGGTGTAAGTGTCCGGTAAATATGCAACGTTTGAATCTAACCGTTGGTTTGGCCTAAAGCCCGGTGGCTGTTTGGTGTAAACTCTATCCAACCTGCTGTATTGTGCTGCCTTTGTCCAAAGACCTGAGCAGTGGCCAACATCTCCCTATCCACGCCTTCTTTTCTCTGCTGCCCCCACCGTCTCCCTTCCCCGTCCAGAGGGTCTGTGTTGCTGAAAGACAGAAAGACACACACACACACACACACACTCACTCAAACCACCCCCCCACCCCTCTTGTACCAGACACCTTTTGTTCCCCGTTGTAAGTGGATCTTCCAGGTGGCCTCTGTGACCGAGTCTCCGACCAGCACTCATGTCACCTCATGGACACACACACACACACGCACGCACGCACGCACGCACGCACGCACGCACGCACGCACGCACGCACACACACACACACACACACACACACACACACACACACACACACACACACACACACACACACACACACACTTTCACACTCGCCATGTCCCCGCTGTCTCATGCATGGTCTCACACATACACAAGCTGTCTCCCTGTGTTCCTTCTTGTTCCCTTGCTTTGTATCTCTCTCTCACACACACACACACACACACACACACACACACACACACACACATACCCAGTTTCCCATGGTGATAACGAGATGCACCTCCCTCTTTTGCTGAGCATCGGACACTTTCAGACCCAGGTAGTCTCTTCTGCTCACATTTCTAGGTTTTCTCCACATTTTAACGGGAGTTTTGTTTTAGCCTGTAGATTGTGATAGAAAAATAGAATTGGCTGTCATTGTGTTTCATGTGGTAGTAACTAACTAATGTGGGAATGAAAGACTTGAAGAGGTCGGCTCTCTTTGATGAAGCACTGAGGGCGTACGAGCAGTTCTGCGGTAAGAGATGTACGGTTTTTTTAAAGGATGCAGTCGTCTGTGTTGAGCAATGAACATCAGGTAACAACTGTAATACAAAACTGATATATAGGATTTTGGAATGAGCTAATATTGAGATTTTTCTTCAGTGCTGCAGAACAGTAATGCCTTCCTCTTGCTGTTCTTCTTCTTCTTCATGACCATCATCCCCGTCAAATGTCTCTTCTTCTTTCTTGCATTTTTTCCCCTTTTCCCTCTCTCTCTCTCACACACTATTTATCTCGCACTTACGCAATTATTGTCTCTCCCTGGCTTCAGGAAGTCCACAGCCAGCTGTGTACCCAGAAGGCCGTGCTCCAGCGCATCATGGAGAGCCTGAGGAAGAAGTACTCTGACATGTACACCCTGGTCCCTGTCGAGATCGAAGGCCCGCTACAGGAAGTCACACAGGCACTGCAGGAAGTGGAGGAGAGGGTACTTTGATTTCATCATAGCTGATTTCAAGTTGAAGTTTGGGAAATGTGGTTTGCAGCAAGACACACAACACAAGAAATCACAGCAAAGAAAATACGGACAAAATACTCTATATGACACATTAATGAGAACCACATATGGGCTTTTTTTTTGACCAAACCCTACTGAAGCACCTCTGTCTTCAGGAGGTCCTTCCAGGGCTGTAGTCAAGACCACCTTAGTTGAATCTGAGTCAATTCCAAGACCAGGTCCAGTCGAGTTCGAGTCAAGACCAGGTCCAAAGGGGGTCGAGACCAAGTCAAGACCCAGACCAGAGCAAATCGAGTCCTATTCAAGACCAAAATAGACAATAAACCGTATACATGTCTTTCCAAATTTAAGAATGATAATTAAGAAGTTTCTTAAGGATGAACAGAGACGTAGATCTATCCTTCATCATCCAACTGATCGATGAATAGGAACTGCACAGAATTCAATGAATAGAAGTTTGAGGATCATTACATACACAGGGTTCTGCAGTTGAAATCCCTTCAATTGTTTGTAGTTCTGGGAAGAAAATAAACCAAACATCAATAAAATTGCCACAAAAGTTGAGTCAATATATAATAGACAAAGAAAAAAATGAGACAAAGACAAGTCCGAGTCAAAATAGGCGCCAGATCGAGACAACTATAGTTCTGAATGTGTTTTCAGGTGGGAGAGGCGGTGGAGAGAAGTGGTCCGGTCCACAGGCTGGGCGCTAAGCTGTCTGAGATCCATGCTGGCCTGGGGTCAGTCCAGAACAAACTGGAACAGAGAAGCCCCACTGTGGCTGAAGCAGAGAGCACTCAGAAGGTGGGTAGTGTCTTAAACCTGTCTTCTTCCCCTTATCTTCATGGAATGGACAAAATAACAGAAAAAAAAGACTAACAATATATGAATGTCTGTGCGCAGCGTGTGTGGGATGAGTTGGATGTGTGGCACTCCCGTGTGGCGGCGCTGGAGGTGGAGATGCAGGACTTAGAGAAGCCAGAGGAGGCGCTGGTCCTCACCGAGAGACTGGCCGAGGTCCAGCAGCTCCACTCCCACCTGGCCAAACAGGCCGAGCAAAGGACCGCCCTCCTCAGCAAGGTCAGAATAACTACAACAACTACAGAGTGATGGGAGTTGTAGTTGTATGGAAGTGTTACCCTCAAGTGTTACTTGAAGCGTGTAATCACCACTTCGTTGGGTCATTCATGTGCACTGAACAAAATGTTGCGTAGTATTTCAAGTTTTTGTATGATCATTTCCTAATTTAGTATGTTTGCACTGAATATTATTTGTGTTCTGGTCAGATCCATTCATGGCTTCAGCAGCACGAGGAGATGATCAATAGCTCTGAAAGCTGGATGAGCGAGGCTCAGTCCTGGCTCTCTGCCCCCTGCACCTACACCACAGCGAGGTGTCTGGCCGGCCACGTGCACGCTCTTCAGGTTAGTACATGTTGACCTTTACTGCAAACTATACTATACCATAATATGCTATACTACTCTACACCCACTTTCAAAGTAAACGTAACAAATGTAAGTTGTAAGGTTTCTCGTATGTTTTAGACTTTGCGTTTGATGGGAAATTCAAATGCTTCTTGATGTATCAGATGTGTGGCCCTTCTCCTGCATGTTTATCCATCTTCACTGTAGATAGTGATGTCTTGAATCATTTAAAAAACTCATGTTTAGCTGTCACATGTTGAATTTCTGAATGGGACGTCTCCGTTCCCTTGATTTGTCTCAGGGCGATGAGGCTACGATACGATGCCATGCCATTTATTGTCCAAAGACCAATTCTGTCTGCGAGGCCATCACAGAAAACAGAATGTCCATAATACACAACATTATACAGAACAGTGGGCAACGTTTAACACATCCAGAAAAGAGCATATAACAACATTCACAGTTCAATTACCAGTCTGACCAGTCTAGTAATATTCAAGGTTAGACCAAGACAGAAACGGAAAGTGAAGCTACGCTGTTGTTTATGTTTTGATGAAGGATCCGTCCTTTTGTCTGTGTTGCAGACGGTGTTGGACGACTCGGCGCAGATCCGCACCACCCTGCATGGTTTCAGTTCGGTGCTGAAGGAAATGTCGTGGGTTTGCGACGTCACGGCCCTCCAGGAGCGACTGGCCGAATCCGATCGCCAGGTGGCCGCCGTTCAGAACAGCTTTGTGGCTCCGCTGTCTCAACTAGAGCACGCCGCTGCCGTGAGTCCTACACGCCCTTTATCCTCTTTCCTTTTTATAAAATTTTTACTAATACTTTCTTCTGCTCTTTCCTTCTTTCGTGATCTTTCCTTCTCTCTCTCTTGACAGACATTCTCAACCACTATTGTATTTCTGGCTGCTTGTCCCTCTTTACCGTGACATCTCTGTCGCTCATCATCCTCGTCTCTTCCTTTCATCCTTCTGCTAATGTATTTTTCTGTCTTTCGAACGATCAAAGATGTTAATGATATTGCTCTATAGGAGGTGGACGCCATCGAGAGTGAAGTCAAGCACATGGAGAACGACGTGGCTGAGATCAAGAATTTGTTATCTTCTCCAGAGACCCTCCCCAGGCCCAGAGAGGAAAGTCTCAAGGTGAGATGAGGCACTGTTGGTCAGAAGATGCAAGAAGAATCAGTCACACTTCAGTTTATATCAATGCAGTGGGATTGTCCGTATGAGAAAAGACTGTCATCGTGTGTACAGGCGATTGAGGTCAACTCCAGAGTCAGTCAATGCATCGTCCGTCTCAATGAAACAGCATTTCTGTTATAATGTTATCATCCCTTTTATTCTGTACTCTCCTCATATCTGTGTACAGGTGATCGAGGAGAGGATCCAGTCGATGAGGAGGACCGTAGCTGCGATCCAGAAATGTAAACCAGGCCTTTGTCTTCCAGAGAAGGGTGAAGAGACACTGTCTGTCTTCACCATAGTGGACCAGCTCCAAACTCTACTGCCGGAACTGGAGAAGGTCAGTGAATAAATCAATCCCCAGTCAATCAGCGAATCAGTTAATCAGTCCCCTGTCAGTCAAATTCTCATAGACTCTCATTCTAAACCATGATGGCAATATTTGTCTGAGACAGAACCTCATGCTTTTGAATCTGGAAGATAATTTATTGTGTTGTCTGTTTGTACCAATACCCGCAATGTAACATCTGAGGATCTGCGCCAGCATGTCTGATGCTGTTATACTAGACGTTTCTAACGGACTAGCCTTCTGCTTTACCCTCCTATTGTAGAGGGTTCCTGCTCTGTTCCTGCAGCAACCTCCAACCCCGACCCCAGCCAAGGCCGCGTCACCCAGCCCATCTGCACCTCCTCCCACAGTGGCTGCTTCAGAGGAGGCCCAGGTACGTTCAGTGCACCTGTGTTGTACTTCCTGATCAGGAGGCTGTTTCAGTATACTGCATTTAAAATGGCTTAGAAGGCAAATGTTTGTCCAATATATAAAAGTGCCAGGATGTTAAGCTGTTTTCTGGGTTTGATTGAGTAGACATTAGCAAAATAGTAACCAGGGTTTGGAGTTCACGTTCTACTCGGGGAGGGCAGCAGTACTTCACAAACAGTAGTTAACAGACCAACATTACGTGCAACCTAAATTAAGTAGCACAAGGATCAAAGTCACTGTGCCAAGTTAACAAATACTGAGCTCTCCTCTGTCTCCCAGCAGGACAGCATGGCCCAGGGACAGATCAGAATCGTCCATGTTGAACAGGATGTGCTGAAGAGATCTGGAGCCACACTGAGGACTGTGGAGGTGTCCTCACCTGGACAGAGGCTGTCCTGGGCAGCTGACAGGACGCAGGTAAGGAAGCAGTGAAGCCATTTGTCTGTCTCCTTTTGTTGAAGCTCTTGTACACTGACCCAACAAACAAACAGATGAAAACCATCTCTTAACATCCCCAAAAGTTGAAGTTGTCTTAGAAATCATTCAGGAAAAAACGCTATGAGCAATGAAAGTTGTGAGGCGTGGGACAGTGGTTCTCAAACTGGGGTACAGGAACCCCCGAGGGTCCTTCAGGGGGTCCCAGAGGGTCCCCAGCAAATTGAGGAGTTTACTTTCAGGGTTACCTCATTCACTCTTATATGTATGTCTTAAATTATTGCAATGTTTTTTTTTCCTCTGCATGCTCATGCTACTCATTTTTAGCACTGGTAATGTTTTTTGAGTATGTGTTCAGTGCATGCTGTCAAAAGTGTTGGGACAGTGAGCTAAAGTTGGTGTTTTTTGCTGTGCAGTCATCAGCAGGGCGACGTTTTCACATCAAAAACCGGCCTTCACGTTAAACCGTGTGAAAAACGAGAGTCCGGGTGTGTAGAGTGCAACACTTTGAGCCTCTAATGTAAGAATCACTTTGTATCCACAGCCAACTTACACACAATCACAAGAGATCTCTTCCTCTGAAACACTGAAGCTGTCATTGTATAGGCTGAAATGTATTCCACTTACACTAAAACATCTCTGAAGAAGAAAGGCAAAGTGTTTTTGTATGCATAACTTAACAGGTGATCGCCATTATTAAATCCCCACCATTACCAAAAACACCCCGACTAGCTCCTGTAGCTTAAAAAAAGCCCAGGGGGTAAAAAGGAGTCAGAATCCCAAGGTGTTCGCTCTGTGGAAGCCCAATGTAAAACCCCACTGAATCCTGGGGATGCACATGAACACAACCCCCTTTCACCCAGCCCATAAGTGCTGGCTCAGCTCACTAGGGGGCAGCGGTGGCCTAGCGCAGTGGTTTTCAATCATGTGCCATTGTGACCCAAGAGTCTGCAGGTTTTCATTCCACACTAAATTCTCTACACTTTCGACTACACTTCAAACACTAAACTAACTGATTTCACTGATTAACACACCTTCAGCCAGAGAGGGTAGAACTAATCTGTTACATCTGCTGCTGTAGTGGTTGTGGAATGAAAACCTGCAGACTCTTTCCCCTCGACGGGACATGATGGAAAACCACTCAGTAAACGTTCCCTTGAGAAATGTTAAGAAAAAGGACATTATACCTGCCTTGAGTGCAACCGTCAACAAGGACAAGCTTGCAGCTCACTGTCCCAAATGTTCTTTTGACTGCACCTCTGTGACTCCGCACATGAGCCTGTTTCCATGACAGCAGCAGGGGCAGGTTGGTGCGCTCCAGGCTGAAGAACTGAGAGAGGAAAAAGGGAGGGAGGAGGAGAAAGAGGAAGGTGTTCTGTGGTGGCTCTGGGAGACTTTCCTGGGCATTACTCTAGAGGTAAAGAAGAACAAGACCTGCTGTCGAAATACCCAGCATCCCTGTTCTCTCTCTTCTCCCCCCTGGTGACCAAGACCAAGGCCTGATCTTTACCCGTTACTCACCTTTGACCTGGGTCACTCTGCTCCCTACTTCTCTGCTGGCACTGAGTCCCTCCACCTTCATCACCTCACCATCTTCCTCATCCTCCTCTTCATCATCTTGATCGCCTGCTCCTTCCGCAATTTCCTTTAAAAAAAAACTATCCTGAATAAATCTGCTGAATCACAATGATTTCTGATTACCTCTTTTCTACTCCCCTGTTTCTCTGTACATCTGTCTGGGTTTCTTTCTTCCTCCAGAGGGCAGTATGGAACAATGTTGGTGATTTGTCAGACAGCACTGTCGATAAATACATTCCATTTATAACATGTTAACGGTAGTAAATGTTTTCTCTTTCAGCCATTTTCCTATTCACGCGTGTTTGTTAATATGATATTGTAATGGTTGTCGTTGCTGTTTTGTTGCTGAACCTCAGGAACCCGTGGGTGCTGGAACAGAGGAGGCTGAACCTCAGGAACCCGTGGGTGCTGGAACAGAGGAGGCTGAACCTCAGGAACCCGTGGGTGCTGGAACAGAGGAGGCTGAACCTCAGGAACCCGTGGGTGCTGGAACAGAGGAGGCTGAACCTCAGGAACCCGTGGGTGCTGGAACAGAGGAGGCTGAACCTCAGGAATCCGTGGGTGCCGGAACAGAGGAGGCTGAAGCTGCCGTAGAACAAAGCCTGGTCAGCACTGAACAGACTGACAGTCAATCTGGAGAAGACGGAAAGGTAACCAAACTATCACACACTGTAAAAAAGAAGAAGAAGCTGTTTTTACAGTGTGATAGGTTGTAAATGTTCTAAGATAACGTAACAAAAGGATGTCCATAACATTACGTAACACGATTCCATAACTGAGTGTATCAGTAACTGTGTGACTCTTTTCTTGTGGTAACTCTGTAGACTAAATGATGAATGAGGTTAATCAGAATAATACCTGATCCATATTCTAACCCTGCTCATGTTTCTTCAGGGTGTTGAGGGCGTCTCGGTCACCGCAGGAGAGAGTGCGTCTGAAGCTTTATCAAAACCCCTGGGCACGGTCAGAACCCAGTCCCTGCCCCGGAGCATGGTAAACACAACCTCGTCCGTAAACCTCTCCGAATCCGACTCCACGTCCCAGCAGAGATGTGTAGTCTCCTAGAGCTAGAACTTCTAGAACTAGATGTAGAACCTCTCGCTTCTTCTCGATCCAAGCTTTGACTTCCAACTTCTTCTAGAACCAAGCCTAGAACTCCCACCTCCTTCTAGACGCAAGCCTAGATTTCACAGCTTCTTCTAGAATCAACCTTAGACCCCTAATTTCTTCTAGAACCAAGCCTAAAACTCTGACTTCTTCTACAACCAACCTGAGAACTCCCCTCTTCTTCTAAACCAAGTCTAGATTTCACAGCTTGTTGAAGAATCAACCTTAGATCTCCCATTTCTTCAACAGCCAAGCTTAGAACTCTCAAATTCTTCTAGAACCAACTCTAGAACTTCCACTTCTTCTACAACCAACCCTAGAACTCAAACCCAACCCCAGAACTCCATACTTCTTCTAGAATCAAGCCTAGAACTCAGTTCCTCTAGAACTGTCTCTCTTTCTACCCTCAGTGCATTTACATGGCAAGAAGAATTCCAAGTATTATATTAGCTTCCACAGTTGGATTCTCAGAGCTGCGGACATTTTGTTTACATTGGATATTTGGATTCCAATAGGTTAATCAGTGTTTTTAATTACATTATGAAAAAGAAATAGAGGATGGGCCTAAGTAGTTTAAATAAGTATGTCTGTACGTGACAAAGTGTGTTTTCTAGGTTTACTTGTGTGTTTACATGAAGGACTATAAGCTCTGTGGTTCATGGCTGTTAGTGAAAGATGACAGAACACATTATCTGCATCTAAGTGAGGAAGTGTCTGGCAGAGTGAGGTTAACAGTAACCCAGTTACCATCTGCACCATACATGAAAGAGCAGACTGGTATTCAGCATGTGGGGTGGATGTTTGTTTTTTAACAGTATAATATGGTTTTGCATGGACCTTAATTCTGATTGTTTAATATGATTTTATAAAAGCCAAAAAGAGTCTTTACATTTACACAGAATGTACTAATAGTGACATACATTTTGTGAACCGTGTTTTATAATGTATTATACAGAATTGATAGGGAATGCTGTTTTAAGATTAAAGAATTACATAAAGTAATATATTCATTTTTTTCCATTGTTGACCTTTCATTTATTATCTGAGCTTATTTGCCAATGCGGTGATTATCTGTTAAAATAAACCCTTATTTGCATCTGGTTTTTGTATTTCTACATCATGATAATTTGTTTACAGAATTGATTGATTGAGTAATCACTCTGATGGATTACTCTGTCGCTGAGTGGAGAGGGATTCACACCCACACTCTAGACTACAGCTTTTACACTGTAGAACATTACCCCTCCTAAGACTGACTGCTGGCCATGAAAATGCACTGATTTGACATTAATGGAGATTAACACAGCGCTGTTGGCAGGTGAAAACCTCATAACTCCAATTTGAGTGATTACTTGAACACGACTTGATTAAAGGGATTATATCGAGCCCTTTAAGGATCAAAGAAATGGTATGACCCTCACACTCCTGCAACCCATTCAAAGCCCATTGTGTCATTAAAAAAAGTAATAGGTGTCACACATGAAAACTGACATTTTTGGAGATACAAGGTTTTCACCCAAAAGCAGCGACAGTAAGATGTCTTACATTTTTGCATGTACTGTAATGTAGATTGTTCCATTTCTGTCTTTCCATTTTGTCAATATATTACAGCCGCTCATTGCTCAAACAAGAATACAAATACAAATAAATCCACAGCAATGATCTACTCCTCCGTCTCTCTTTTTCTGTGTCAGGAGCTCATGAAGGGACAGAGGGGGCTTGCATGGAGGGGGGATGGCAGCCACCCAGAGGGGCTGAAGACACACACAGCACACACACACGGCACACACACACCTGCCAAGGACTCACACACACCTAGCGAGCTCAGAGTAGAAGATGCAGCAGTCGCCACAGATTTCCAGGCTAGAACATCAGAGACCAGCGAAGTGGACAGTGGCACGTGGTCAGTGGAGACGTTTCAAGGCTCGGTTCCCCCACGTGCTCCGTCCTCCACCTCACGGAAGGTTCTGGTGGAGTCAGAAGAAAGGCACCCAGCTTAGAAACACCTCAGGCTGGGTCGCACACAGCACAGCCCCAGCCTCTAGAAACAGCATCCGCCGAATCAACCGTAACCACCACACAGGCGCACACACCCTCTCAACTCAATGAAACGTCACCGGTGGAAGCAGGGGCCTTCGCCTTAGGGCCCC
>OMLI01021772.1:0-12812 GCA_900302605.1 Rondeletia loricata
AGCCCTTTATCACAAGCATGTCTCGAAGGACTAGCTAAGCAACAATCACTAGAGTTACAAAATCATGAAAGACAAACAGTGAAGCAGAACAAAGCACAAGACATACAGTAGAAAATGTTAGCAGCCTACCTATTCTACAAAGCCTAACCTACCCGGCACCACCAACCTTAGACCCTCGAAGCAAACAAGGAATAACTTCCAAGAAACCTTAGTAGGGAAAAAATTGAAGAAACCTTGAGTGGGCTAGATCCCCCACCGGGACGGCTGAACGTGCAATAGGTGCCGGGACAAACAATGTAATGGACAATGTAATTGTCTGTTTAAATACATTTCCATTTCTGACCTCTATCTGCATTTTGTTTATTTCAATATAATATTAGTAATTACGTAGTTTTACTTTTGGTACTTAAGTACTTTTGAAAGTTGATACTTTAAGACTTCAACTCAAGTAATATTTGAGATGATAACTTTGATTTTTACTTAAATTGTTCTTTGTCAAAGTACTTCTACTTCACTTCTACTTCAGCTTAAGATTAAGATTCTGAATACTTTTTCCACCCCTGATGTTAAGCCCTTTGAGACATGCTTGTGATTAAGGGCTATATAAATAAACATGACTTGACTTGACATGTCTGTCAAGGGCTTCTATCATCTGCAATAACTCTAGATATGACACTAAGATGTTACTTGATTGTGCAACTAGATTGGGCTGCCTTTACAGCTGTATTACACAGGCATTAGAGAACCTGATTGCCCTCCAATATGGGAAGTAAAGAAACAGTAAAGTCAACATAAAAAGGACATGACTTATGATAGCATGTTGCAGTGCAGTGCTATGTTCTATATGTTCAAGCAGCTCATTCTAACAGGGTCAAAAGTCTGATGTGGGAGATAATGGATTGACTAATCAAGCCCTACATTGGGTTTCTGAGATAAGGCAGCCAGATACGGGTGATGGTGGAGAGGGAGAAGGGCAAACTTTGGACCCACTTCACTCGTTCTTCGACTTAGCAACAGGAGCAGCGCCTCGGATTCTCTCTCTTCCTGTGGCAAACATGAAGATTGATTTTGCCCCCAGGGATGTGCCCCTCGCCAGGAGACTGCAGACAGCCGCCGTGCTGCAGTGGGTCTTCTCCTTCCTGGGCCTGGGTGAGTGTGTTTGTGTGTGTGTGTGTGTGTGTGTGTGTCCATTGAACTGTATGCACGTTTAATGCCATGGATATGTTACCTCACACATTTTACATTGCTTTTTTCTAAGGGACTCTCCAAAAATGCCACTTGGAGGCCCAAAGTGCCAAAGTGTAATAGCATGACATCATTCGTCTTCAGACTAGACAATACATTTTTTGCATGTTTCACCAATTTCACACTAAATACTAACAAAGATGACATTTACTGTTCAGGCAGAAAAAATTCGTCCAAGGCACTCTTCCCATACGAAAAATAAAAAGCCTTTATTATTTATTGGCTAATGCATAGCATACACATGTTAAAATGTTTTTTAAAGCACCAACGTGTTGCAGCACATACATAGCATTCCTCAGGGTGCACCCTGTATGTGCCGCAATGCGTTAGTGCATTTAAAAACATTTTAACGTGTATGCTATGCATTAGCCAATAAATAATAAAGGCTTTTTATTTTTTGTATGGGAAGAGTGCCTTGGACGCATTTCTTCTGCCTGAACATGCTTCAATGAGCACCTCTCCACACTACACTGAAGCCAAAGCAGCATTCCTCTTTTGTAAATTGATGCCATTTACTGTGTTTGACTGTATGTGCCAGTGAGCATGCATGTATCAGTAACCATCAATAAATGGCTATACTTTTGACTCCAATTGCAGCAGACACCTGCCTACCTGGATATGTTGCATTATCATTGGTAAGTGAGGAGGGCTAGATTTCAGTGGGTTTTCCCCAATTGGCATTAGTATTGCCATATGGCCAGGAGAGGGAGCCAAGCAAGACATGCAACCTGACCAGAGTGCAGTGCTCATCTCTCCACAAAGTCTGTACTCTCAGTTCAGTTCAGTTTCAGTTTCAACTTTATTTGTCCCCGGAGGACAATTAGTTTGAAGCTTACAAAACAATAGGCATAAGCATAGTGAATAATCTGAAGCCTTTCAGGGGATCCAGAGAGAAACAAGTCACATCAAACTGGGCGACATTTAGACTTCTTACACTGATGCTTGCAACCAATTGGGCCTCCCAACTCAAGCTCACTGCTGAAGGTGATATTTCACTAAAGTAGAATATTTTCACTTTTTAACACAAAAAGTGAAAATATTAAGTCATTAGTATTCAACCTCTAATAATATTATGAGGATTCACTGTCATCACTGGCATCCAGGCTGCTAACTTTCAGTAGTGATAATTGCAAATGGGAAAAATGTTAAATGAATTACCTAGGTCTATGTTACTGTATATGTGTTAAAGGTATAATTGTAGACAAAAAGTTTAGAAAAAATATAACAAGTGAATGGTGCTGACCAAGTGTACCCAGAGAAGCCAGAGGCATGTGAGGTAGAAAATGAAAATGTTCTACCAAAGTGAAACATCACTGTAAATCACAACTGTACAGACACAGTCTCCATACAAGCACCTTCTCTCATGTCATTGCTCTGCCATCAATAACCAAGAAAACCTCTCATCACACACAAGCATGATGTAATCCCCAGCAGAACTGAGTACTACTCACTACACAAACTTACCTAACTACCACTACTAGCAGTACTATTACTGTACAACTAGTCCAAATATGTATATTATCCTATTTGGCCTGATTGATCTCTCTCCCTAGCACCGATCTGCATCCTCCTGTTCATTTACCTGCTGTTCACACGCTATTGGCTGATCTGTGTGCTGTATGCTGTCTGGTGGTTCATCGACTATGACACTCCCTTGCGTGGCGGCCACAGGGTGCCTTTCCTGTGCAGCCTCAAAGTCTGGGAATACATGAGGGATTACTTCCCTGTCAAGGTGAGACGATAGCAATATATGCTGCAATCAAATATATAAAGGTTGTTGTTTTGGCTACCGGTCCATAGGCTTCAGTTCACATCTTTAAGTTTGGGGTATGAATTCACATCACCTCCATTTAATTGCCCTCCAGTCCATGTGGAAGGGGATTTACATTCACCTCTGGAGGTCAGAGAGAATCTGAACATCCCGCTCTGTCAGTTAACTTCATCTAGTCCACAATCTCCCATCTCTAGCGACATACTAGCAGTGGCTCCTCGGCCCTTATCTCTGTATAGGCAAGCTGAAGGGAGATGGGACCACTGACAATGCCAATTATGTAATGAGGTCCCTCTGTTCTCCATGGTCTTGTATACGAGACTATGTATACATATCCACTCCCAAACCCTAATGGCCTTGTCCTTGGCACATTTTCTAGGATCTAGGCAAGACAGGCTTACTCATTATCAATGCTCTCCTGAAATTCCCTAAAAAATTGCAGCATTGGTTTGAATCTTATTGCAAAGAGAGATGATTTGCCAGCTAGACTTCAATTTAACAAAACATAATGGTGCTTTTAATGTGGTGTTACGAACATTTTAAGCGGACCCAGGCCCCGATGAGCCCCACTTTGCCCTGCTGCTTAGGTACAAATAGCTGATGAAGGCTTTAGACAGTGTGGGGGAGCCAGGTGCTGCCCTCTTGCTGGCTGTTGTGTCCATCTTGTGGTCATGTCTGGGTAGTGCGTATACATAAAGAGGTTAATTTGATTATTTATGTCTGATCATGAAAGGCTCAGTATTTTACCTCAAATTCAGCAGTCTTTGATCTTGGGTGTGAGGTTTTTACCAAGTGAAATATCTGGAGTGCACATCTTCTGAGGTATTCAGAGGGAACAGTACCTCCATTGACAGCATCCGCCCTGTTAGACGGGTCAACTTCTTGCCCTTGAGCAATACTTTGGACTGTGCTGATAAGACAGAGCACATCAACAACAAAACAGTTAAACAGCACATACTTTTTCAAAAGTGCTCTGCAGAAATTAGCTTAAGCATTGCTACAAATCATTTGGATATATTTATGAAATGTACGTTGCTTCAGGATATTAGGAAAAGTTTTAAAAGGATATATAAAACATATCTTATATAACACTTACACAAGATCCTTTTTGCAACAGTAAGCCTCTTTCTGGGTGCTTGGGAACAACTGAAACTAGCCATAAGATCACAATATGCTTTTAAACAGAAATAGAAGCCAGAATCTTATGAGCAACATGTTTCCATCAGATATTCAGGCTTATTTGCATCTCTGAGGACTAAGTGAGTCATGTCACTGTTTACATGAATTGACCTTTGCAGCCATAGGTGATGAAGCAATAATCCATGTAGGTTTGTTTAGTTATTTCAATTAAAGGTTCTGGTCCTCTATATCATTTTATAACAGAAAAAGACTCACTGTGAAGTTCTGAGATTAGAATGAATTAGAAAGATACTAAAGATACAACAATGCATAGAATTCAGATTTTCTAGATTGGTATATTTTTTATAATACTACTAATAATACTACTACTACTACTACTACTACTAATAATAATAATACGACTACTACTACTACTGATAATAATAATAACACTTTTCAAAAAATAATTTACAAAGTGCTTTACAGCTAAACAGAACAACCGCAGAGAAAAGGAGAACAATGGAAACAATATAAGAACAATTACTGACGTAGGAACAATAAAACAATAGTATATAATAATAAAAGTCAAGAGAAGGCAATATAAGACAAGTACAGATGTAAGAACAATAAACTAATATATGATCATTTTTAAAAATAAATAAAAGGCAAGTTTTTTCAAATTTGTCTTTAAAGAGACTTAAAAGATGATACAGTCTTGGTCATCTTTATATCTAGCGGGAAGTCGTTCCAGAGTTTATGGGCTCTGACTGAAAAAGCTCGGTCTCCATTTGACCGCAGTCTGGATTTGGGGACTGAGAGAGGGGTCATATTTGCTGACCTGTCCTGACGGTATACTGTTGAGTGTATGGACGTATGAGCTCGGAAATGTAGGTAGAGGCTAAACTATATACTGCTTTGTAGGTGATCAATAAAATCTTTAAATCAATTACAGGAAGCCAGTGCAGGGAAGCTAAAATCGGGGTAATGTGGTCTCTTCTCCTGTTAAGAGCCTGGCAGAAGCAGGAATTACCATTTCTAGGTCCTTAGTAGATAGACATGATTTAACCATTTCTCGACCACAACTGTACATCACTCTTTACTTTTGCGTCAGAGTGACGTCAGAGTGAAAAACAGCCCCAAGGTTTCTAGCGTAAGCCGATAGTTTGGTTTCACAGGCAGATGTAATTGTGTGTCATTGGCATAATAATGGAAGGAGACATCATATTTCTGGATTAAATGGTCGAGGGGGAGCATATACAAACGGAAGAGAAATGGACCCAAAATCGAACCCTGGGGCACACCACAAGTAACCTTTGCAGAAGAGGAAGAGAAACTACCTAAACTAACAGAGAGGGTTTGATTTGAAAGCTATGATCTAAACCAGTCCAGTGCAGACCCATTGAGACGACCCAGTCTCAAAAGCCTAGAAAAATACTGTGCTCTATGGTGTCCGAAGCTGCGTTGAGATCCAGAAGAACAAGGACTGAACAATTACCTGTGTCTGCAGTTAATAACAGATCATTTGCCACTTTTATAAGTATACATGTTATTTGTTTATCAGTTAATGTGTAAGTACCTCTCTTCATATTCTGGTTATCTAGTGCACTTAGTACAGTGTAGTACAGTGCATGTCCTCCATCTCCTAATAGCTTTTGTTTTTTAATGTGGAAACCCCACTTAAACAGGCCTCTCTTCAAATGGAAGAAAATCTATTTACTTTCTCATCCATTCTGTCAAACTGTAAATAATGGGTACAGGTAATGGCCTGCATTTTATTGCAACAAAGATGAGAGTTACAGGAATCTACACTGAGGAAACTAGGACTTGCTGTGAATGACATAATCTCTCATGAGAGATCTCATGTGAGTGTACACCACTCCGACGTGTATGAACTTTCTTCGCTCATAAAAGGGCAGCTAAAGACCAGCTAAATACTTCCCATGCATAAAAACCTCCAAAAATTCCCTCTGTCTTGCCCATCTCATGTATCCTGTTCAGAGTGAATCATTTACAGCATCATCTGACTGTATGCTAAATTAAGTCTGAAATAAAGAGTCAATGTTAGGGTGAACAGAAGCAGTGTCCTTCAAAGAGCCTAATCAGTTTCATTGTGGTCTGTTTTCCCACCATCCCTAATTGCACCGTCACTGACTCAGAGGAAGACCTCACCAGCTGATCACATCATATTCACAAGTGGGTTAGCTGGGATTTCAACAAAAGGACATTAATTTGTTCAGACAGGGTGACAGCGCAAACTCATATACAATAAATAGAATAATAAGTATAATAAGTTGTCCACTTCTAGGTGTATGGTCAAGAGGGTCCAGAGTCAGTGATTGGTCAGGAGTGGACACCTCTTTTGTTTGTAAACAGCTACTGTGTTCATTAGAGGAACAGGAGCCAATGATTAACCTTGTGAACAAGGAGCCGCCACCAGCAGGTAGCCACAATACAAACAGTGTGGCCACAAAACAATATACCAGCTTTGTGAAAAGTCTAACACCAGTTCTCCATAATGACTCCCTGTCACATTCTACATCTGATCTATTTCAAGAAAACATTCGACAAAAATATTAGGTCTCAATGCTGAGTGAATTCGATGACCTGTTTCTTCAAAAGAAGAGAGAGGGAAGAAAAAAATACAACCAAAGAACAAGAAAAAGGACAGAAAGTAAAAACAAAAAAATGGTATGCGAGAGATTGAATCAAATCCCCTCTGTGGAGAGAGCTAAACTGTCCAGGAGAAGATAGCATGGCTCCCATATAATGGGTGTGGATGTGACTCTAAGAGCACAGTGGCCTTGAAATACTAATCTCAAACACAGATACAAACAGTGAGGGATTTGTTTTGACAAGAGGGCACAATGCTCGCCATGCGCTGCAAAACAAGCTATAGCGCATGACAAGTGACTCTTGACAGCGACCTTTAGTGCCTCTCAATATCTCTTCTCTAGAGACCACTCTGCTCTGGTGGAGGCAGGCAAACAAAGCTCCATAGGTGAGATATCCTATCCAGTAACTTACAGTTCATGACCAATAACCATTATTTCTGACTACACCTGGGACTCAATGTCCATGGATTGAGTGTGTATCCCATGCCTTGTCTAACATCAGAATCAGAATCACTTTAGTCGCCATGCAGCAAAATCGTCAGTGTTAATGTAACTCTGAGAGTGTAAACAATGCCAGTGTTTACTCATCGATTAATTTAACACTTTTAGATCATTTTGAACAGCCGCCACAGAGCCATATCAGCTCTATGAGTGGACAAAATACTTTCTAATCAAGTCCAAATAATTATTGCAATAAATGAGCAGGAATTCATTTTGGTGACATTGGTGTAGAGGCATATTGACAACTTACAGAATTTCACAGAACGTACCGACACACGTGGTACAGGAACACCAGGACCTCACACAGTTCAAAGGTGCGCTGTGTGTGCGCTGTGTGTGTTTGAGCAGCGTGGCTATACACGGTTGCAGCTGTAGAGGGAAAGGGAGTGATTGACCAATACTGCATTGGTCCAGTGTTCAGTGAGAAAGTTACACTACTACTACTACTATTACACTACTCGGAATTGAAAGAGATGCATGAAACGAATTACGCGTGTTGGAAAGCCAACATTCATGTGGCTGAAATGTGTCATGACTTAGCATCACACTTCTGCTCTCTTCTTCCCCCAGTTGGTCAAGACGGCTGACCTTGACCCCAGGAACAACTACGTCCTGGGTTTCCATCCCCATGGCGTGCTCGTGGCAGGAGGCTTTACCAACTTCTGCACCTACACCACGGGTTTCAGACAGCTGTTTCCCGGCCTCCAGAGCTACCTGCTCATGTTGCCCCTGTGGTTCAGAGTCCCGTTCTTCAGAGACTACATCATGTGTGCAGGTCCGGGCCACTGGTTTAAACACAGTGACATTGAAATCATACTTGTGTAATGGGTCAAACTGGATCAAATTGTCTCTTACATTCAAATGTGTATACTGACATAATAAAGGTTTTGTATTCAATATGACATGGGTTAGGGTGTGGGGATGAATACAGTAGCAAGTCACTGTGTTTGTGTGTCTCAGATCCATGGACGTAGTGGAGGGTAAACCAACCTAAACTCAGTGTGGAATAGACTTTACTCACATATTTAGGCGGACATAAATGTTGACATAAATTCATAGCATATATTATAGTAAGCATTATCAAACTGGGTTTTTTCTGTGAATAGATTTTTGTTCATATTGGTGTTTGTTTGCCTTGTTTTGATCATCAACTGGAGCTTATACAGTAGTTTACTCACTTTTTTGTTGACCACTACATCACCGCCCAGGTCTGGTTTCTTCTGAGAAAGAGAGCGCCCGCTATCTGCTCCGCCGGAGAGGTAATGGCAACGCTGTTGTGATAGCAGTGGGTGGAGCCCCGGAGGCCCTCGATGCCCACCCTGGGTCCTACAACGTACTCTTGGCCCATAAGAAAGGCTTCATCAAAGTGGCCATGGAACATGGGTAAGAGCAGGGAGCCTTCGGAGGTAGAGGATGATTTTCTGTTAAATATAGCCAATTCTCCCAGCTTATTGAAGGGCGTGCTATTGTTGTCAATCTATTCACTATTGGTTAATGTTTCTTGCGGTTAGGGTTAGGGTTGTGGCCTCCAGAAACAGAGTCTTATTCAACATGGGATTTCCTGGGAAAGCACAGAGTCAGTTGTTTGATTAATCTAGAATGAGCAACAGTTGTAAAACACAAGGGATGCAAAGACTGGGCGATATTAATTAAACCATCTTCTCCTTAAAAAACAATTTTCTCCTTAGTGCCCATCTGGTGCCAGTCTTCTCCTTTGGAGAGAATGAAGTGTTTGATCAAGTAGAAAACCGACGAGGCACCTGGCTCCGATGGATACAGGAACGGCTGCAAGGCATCATGGGTATCTCCCTGCCTCTCTTCCATGCACGTGGTGTTTTCCAGTACTCCTTTGGCCTTATGCCCTACAGAAAACCCATTAACACAGTGGGTGAGTAAACAGCACTTGTCATCTATCAATATGAGGTTACTACATACAGCACTTACCTGTACAGTGAGTCGACCTGGCTGTTAATGAACATGCAGTTAACTTGTTTCTACACTATTTGTTTTAATCCATGGAGTCTGTGCAATGACTTTAAACATAACCTGTGGCACGTATGGCCTGGGATGCCTTGCTTTAGACCTTGCCTGTTATCAGTGCACATGTATTTCCCAAACAGCTGTTGATTTTGGCAGAGCCATTTTATGTCAGTAAGTTGGCAAAGACAGTTTTCTCTATAAGCAAATGTGAGTAGCAATTGTTCAGATAAAGAACAGGATTTGTCAACCTAGAGAGAGAGAGAGAGAGAGGGGGAGAGAAAGAGGGAGAGGGAGAGGGAGAGGGAGAGGGAGAGAGAGAGAGAGATATGGCCCTGTTGAACTCTTCCTAATCTATACAGCATCAACCAGTCTGCTGCAACCGCTTAGCAACAGTCTGGCACAGGCCACAGTCTGTCTGGGTCTGTTTGGAAATCCACCCCAATAAATACCATCATATTTTAGATAAACAACAGGCCTCTCCAATCAAATCAAGCAGCACATATTGCAAATCATAAAGGGCAACGACTCTGAGTGTGATGTCCTTCCCCTTTGACCTCTCGGCAGTGGGGCGGCCAATCAGGGTGGACAAGAACGAGAAGCCCACAGTAGAGGAACTTGATGCCCTCCACCAGCTTTACATGGACGAGCTCAGCAGTCTGTTCGAGGAGCACAAAGGCAACTACTGAGTGGATGAGGACACGCACCTAAACTTCGTCTAAGTTGGACTCAGGTCTCGGTAGGGAAAGGAGAGAGGTGGAGAGGGATGGAGTGGCTTTGAGTGCATATTTATTTCTATAGTTCAGGTGCTGCAGGCTCAGAGCATGTGACAACGTTTATCCAATATTCACTCAGATTGCTTGTCATTTCTCAGGGCTGTGTGGTAAATGGTACAGAGGGAACACTACAATGACACAACTTTTCCTCACTTAATCCCCCAGTTTGCGGTATCTGTCTGGGGGATTAGAATTTTGTGCAAGGTCTGACACTTTCTCAAATAAAGTCATAGGTTGAATTCATGTTGCAACATAATGTGAAGGAGAAACGGAATTCAGTCATCTGTCACACAAAAAAAACACCAGTAATTTCAGTGTTACAGGAAAAAGACACCAATAATTTCAAAATACAAGAAAAAGAAAAAAACAATATGTATACACATACTGCTATTGGATTTTCTTTCGTTTCTATGATATACCCTTGAATCATTCATGTCTGCCTTGGTATGTGTTATTAAAAAAATACCTTTTAATATGTGAACCAACATGGAAAAACAGGCACATTGTAAGAGATTTGTTTTTCATAGATTATTGAACTTTGCATTCACATCTTTAAAAGGGTATATTACACAATAAGTGTCCACAAAATATTTTGTTTGAGTTATTAATTATTACATCAAAAAGTGAATTTTTATCAAACTTGTTCAGATGTAAAATTTCAGTGAGCCTGGGTTCATGGCAGCTTGATCACATACAGCTAAAACCCACTCAGTAAATATGAATACATGTCTCGTTTATTTGTTCTAAATTACATACAAAGGTGAGTGAGTGGATTTTGATCTGGTTCCCAAATTATAAGACTGTCTGTGAACTTTGGCAACAACTTTTTATAACAGATGGCAAGGCTGATATATTTCCAAATGCAATGACTGGCAGACTGGACAATGTCCAGACGCTTTCAACACAGACTGGACTGGTCATGGGTGGAGGGGGGTAGCCTACTGTATTTGAAGAAGAAAATGCTGACTAAAAGAAAGACTAGCGACAGTGGTTTGATGCAAAAGACATACTGACAGGCACTAGAAAGAAAGCAGACAGACTGAGAAAGAGAGCTGAAAGCGACCCTATCTTAAACCAGTAGAAACCAGTAACCAGTAAACGAGAGGAAAGTAAGAGTGGGTGTGTAAGGGGAATACTGGTAAAGACTGGCCAACCAGCCATGGGACTGAGCCACAGAGCGGCGTAAGACTTTCATGACACCTTAGCCATGGATTGAAGGTATTCAATAGGCTCATTTGTCTTTTGCAAAAAGGTGAATAGGATCTGTTTTAGACATTACTGTAAGCAGACATTACAGTGTTTTATATCCTCTCCACTTTTCTCAATCCATTTATGTTTGGTGATTGCAGACAGATTTACAGTTGCAATATGATAAAAATTGATGTGAAATCAATGTAAAGGACAGGTGTTTCTCTTTTAGAAGGTGATAGATAGATAGATAGATAGATAGATAGATAGATAGATAGATAGATAGATAGATAGATAGATAGATAGTTGCACTCCGCGTGGTATGCTCTTTGATCTTATTACAGAAACCGACTGTAGTCGAGGAAAGACAAACAGCTACATTTGATCCCTCAGTAGAACTAGATGCCAGTGAATTCATTGTTCCAAAACCAGATTAGATTCTGTGTAATCTCAAGTGACGTAAAGCAAGAGGGATGAAATCAGCGAGCCATATTTTATTCAACAATACGATCAATCAATACGATGGAGGGCATTGTTGTGATAGAAAGTGTGTACAAATGTCACACAGACGTCTGCTGTTTGGACAAAGCTACTCGCAGATGATAACAGTCAAGACTCAGGTTCCTCCTGTGGAGGTGTGAGGAAGGTCAGGGTAACAACATTATTGACTTATTTTTGAAGGAAAGGGCCAAAGTACAGTGGAATCAAGGCCTGTGTTCACTCTGTACAGCCATCCTTCAGGTCCTATCTTATCTTGGCCTAATCGTATTATTCCCTCAAAAGAAAACAGAGCACAGATGGATTTCCGGTTCCCAGTTCATTACAAATATAACAGTAGTGGTTTGATCATTCCTTATTAATCACAGAGTTCAAAACAATGAAAAGACCCATCAGGACAACATTTTTATTCTTTACAAAGCCCTTATAGGCAAGATTAAGTATAGATAAAATATGGACAGGAAAAGGCATGATAACAAAGCCATATATATATAGATGATTGAGTATCTATAATAATAATAATATAATACACTTTATTTGTATAGCACTTATCGAAAACCAGAGTTTACAAAGTGCTTTACAGAAAAATAAAAAATAAAATAGAAAATAAGTCACAATCAAACAATTAAAAAGCAAGACAAACATTTTTCCTTTTAAGACGTGATTTAAAAACACTGACAGATTCAGCCAATCTAACACCGGAAGGAAGACTGTTCCAGAGTTTAGGGGCCAAAACTGTAAAGGCTCGGTCACCCCTAGTCTTTAATCTTGATGTTGGAACAACCAACAGTCCTTGGTCAGAAGAGCAATATTCCTTCGGTGATAAAAGCATGACTGAACCGTCTTCTTAATATGCGGTTCAACATTTAGGTTTGGGTCAAACATGACACCTACATTTTTAGATACAGGCTTAACATTGCATGTTAAGGAACCCAAGGACTGCTGAATTTGTTTGGATATGTGCTCGGGACCTTCTGTTTTATCTGAGTTCAGTTGAAGAAAGTTTTTTGCCATCCAATCCTTAATATCAGCAAGACAGTGATGCAAAATGGTCAACCTACTAAAATCATTAGGATTAACTGAAAGATACAACTGAGTATCATCAGCGTAAAAGTGAAAATAAAT
>OMLI01021782.1:0-10416 GCA_900302605.1 Rondeletia loricata
TTTACTTTTTTTTCCCAATTCAGTTTAGTTTCAGTTAGTTTCCAGAGTGGGTTTGCTCATTTCAGTTTAGTTTTTATTGTTTAAAAATGTTTCGTTTTAGTTTAGTTTTTATTAGTTTCAGTATTCGCTTTAGTTTTTTTTATTATATTGTATTTGTCAAGAGTAAGATTTAAGAAATTCAGAATAGGTATTACAATACTAACACAACACTTTGTGAAGGCAATTGACTAGACATCACTGCCTCAATAAACATATGCACCAATGCCTCCTCATGCTTGTTGTGTTGACAAATTTGACCGAATTGACAAAGCTAAAGCTAAATACATTTTCTGTATATTTTTATTTTATTTTAGTTTGTTTTGTAAGTACACAATATAGTTTCAGTTAGTTTTCGTTTTTTTCTAAAGTCTAGTTTTTATTTTTATTTCAGTTAACTAAAATGTTTTTTCACATCTAGTTTTAGTTTTTATTTTAGTTTTAGTTAACTATAATAACCTTGGTGTGCACCCAAGTGCGTGTGTGTGTTAAATTACCAGACATGATATTTGAGGGGGTAAGAATTAAGTCACGACGCATTCAAATGAAACTCTAAAAACACAAATCGATACTTACCATAATGCATGTAGCAATTGCCTTTCGTGGGATCCAGTTGGATGGCCTTCTGGAAGTACCTCTCTGCTTCTGTTTTCTGCCCCTGAGACAGAAGAATTAAACACATCGTCATGACTGTTTCAAAGGCGCTTCAAAGCCTACTCTGTATGAAAATACCACATCCGGTTCAACGGCCAAAATACCTCTGTGTATACCCAATGATGCTCTCCAAGCCGCAGACCTAATGTAACATTAAATCTTAATAAATAGACTGTACCACTAGTGTTATTCATTCAAATTCATGTGTCATCCTGTCAAAGTACACAATGTCATGCTTGGCACAGCTGACTAGACGGGGCAAGGGCTCATTCATTACACACTTATATCTGTACAAATAACACCCCTAGAGCATAACCGCAGATTGCCGGCATGTGTGGCCTGACCACTATGAAACAGGACAGACAGTGGTCGAGAGAAATGGAGAGGGGGAGAGAGAAGGAGGAGAGGAGAGAGAGAGAAGGGAGAATGGAGCGAGGAAAGAAAAGAGATATAAGAGAGAGAAAGATAAAGTACAGAAAGGAAAGACAGATCCATCCTGGGAGTGTCAGGGTGAGCGTAGCATGATGAGGAGAAGCAACAGACTGAAGCCCAGTGGACCTCAAGAGCTCACAGAGATCCCAGAGACTGCGACGCTTGACCAATCACAACTCACACAGAACCGAGCAGCTGGCCAATAGAAGTGCCAGCTGGGACTTTGACACATCCCTGCTCTCAGCTGGGCATCAGGTGCCGTCTGAGCAACAATTAACAATGTGCACTCCTCTATAAAAGCTGATGTTTTAGCATGAATAGTGCAATGATTAGTACGTTTCACTCTAAAAGATAATGCCTTGGCATGAATGATGCGTATTATTAACAGAGAAGTGCAACAATAATTAAACTGGAGTTAAACCAAGTCTATAAAGGCTTGTGATAAAATGTCAATGCATTACAATATGGAAGGAAGAAGGATTTACTAAATATTACATAAGTCAGTATAAATAATGTCTAGGCACTCAGTATGAAATACAGTGAACACAATTATTTCAATTTCAGTCACTGAAAGAATGGGCTCACATCCAATCAGCACAATCTAGCATTAATGACTGTATACTTTAGCAAGCATATACATTTTCAGTTAACTTTACATTCAATAACTACATAATTTTCTAATGTCAATATTTGAGTGTGGTTTCCCTTGATGCAGAAGAAAATCAAGCCTGTGCTAAGTATATATTTAACAGAGTTGATGGTGTCCAAATAGCTATCGTGGTTCCAGTCTGAAAAACATTGTTTCTGTGTATTTTCATACTCTAATTCACAGATGGAGCAAAGTGTACATTTGAGGAGCAGCTGGTTTTGTAATAACATAGGCCTATTTCTATTTACTAAATGTCAGCCAAGCGCTTTCGCACACTGAAATGAGCTGCGGTTGTGAGTGGATGGATGATCTGGATTATGACACATCTGAGGATATTCACAGAGAACGTGGAAAGGCTATTATGCCTTAGTAGTTAAGACCAGTGTTGGGCTCATTACTCAAAAAGTAATATGTTACGCATTCTCACAAATAATGTTATTACTATACTTATTAATCCCTGGGAGAAGTACTTTGTTACGCTACTTGTTATATTTCTTTTCTGTTATGCCCCCAAAATTGGCAATCGCATCCTCATAGTTTACAAATTCAGGATAACTCAATTGCCTGGCCTGTGTGCTTCTTTGTGAGTAATCAGGGAAACTAAACAGAATTGCTGTTCAATGTTCTTGTCATCCTTTTGGTTAATGAAATCATGATAGTGGGAATACTTCCACTGCAAAAAGAGTAAACTTTTCGACCATCTAAGCTAGCTCAGTGTGTGCTTGCATGACCTGAGGACAATAATTAATTATGAGGAATACAAATTAGGGGGTGAAGGTGGGAAATAGTTTTTGGATCATTCAACTTCAATCTGACATTTAGAGGGGACAATAACAAAAGTAATGACTCATTTTTTGATTGGTAACTAATATTATTAAAATTGAAATAGTAACACCACTTATTAGTGGGAAAAGTAATAATATGACCCAACACTGGTTGGAATAGATAGATGTGATTTTTTTTTCTTGATGAACAGTATTTTCTACTCAAAAGCTCAGGAAATCAGAAGCTACAGTAATGTGAGCCCTCACCCCCAACTGATATTCATTTGAATACATGTTTTACCTTATCAGGGTTAGAAATCGTAATAATGTGCCCTTGAATCAGATTCGGCCTTGTGTTGGGATTACTAATGAACTATCATTTAAACATAAGGGCTTAGATTTTCCTCTGTGAAATATCAGACTTTAGGAATGGAACGGCAGCTTTTTAGAATGGTGAAAATAGCGGATTGTATGCAGCCCAGGTTCTTCCGTGCAAGAGTGGAACATATATAGTGGAAACAAATAAATAACACAACACAAAAAAAACATTCTTAGAGCTTCATAATAACTATGTGACATGAGCGCTGATGTAAGGCCTGTCACTCAAAGGGATCTACAAAGACTTGGATCAATGGAACCCACTGCTTGCTTCCTTGCTGTCACTCCATTTCCACATTTCCTGATATAAGGCTCCCCCTTTGTCAAACTGAAAACACCATTGAGGCCGTTTGCTTGGCGAGGGGTGGGAAAATCCAAAACGTTATGAAATGTCAACAAAGAAACTTCAACCCCCCATTCCCACCCCCCGTCAAGTATACCCACTTCTCATTCTAGTCAGCTTGGTGTGTGAATGCAATATCCTGCTTTCACACATACCGAGCGTATTGTTGGTGCGCGCCTCGCCCCTCAAATCTCCTGATAACATCAGATACACTGCAGATGTAGCTCTGGCTCTGTGGACGGCAAGGTGATTATGAATGGAGCCTGCATCATATTAGCCGAGGAAATGACAAGTGAATGACTGAATCCGATATCACAAGCATCGGTGCCGCTGTGTCCATCTCTGACCTGCGGTGTGTAGACGGAGCCCGAAACACATCCTGACCCCCCGGGGTGTCAGCGGAGGTGCAGAGGGGTCAGCACGGCAGGGGGATGATACCGATCTCTGCAGTATGAGAGTGACTCTCCCTTCCCGGCCCTTCCATCACCCTCCCACCACTGTTTTGTCCTCCCCCTCATCCACAAATCACAGCAAATCTCTGCTCTGTCCTCCTCAGCTACCAAACACACCTCCACTGCCCTCCTCTCACCCTTCCCTAACCCCGCTCCCATGCCTTATCTCCCAGTCTATCCTACCCTTGCCATGCCACGGTCTCATTCCACCTCCTCTCACCCTTCCCTTATCCCCCTCCACTCCACCTCTACCGCTGGGATCTGAACCTAGGACCCCTGACAGTATTTGAAGCTTCCTCATCACTCACAGTATTGCCAGGAGGAACGGGAGGTTGTGGGTGATGGTGGTGGGGGCTGGAGGACAGGTCAACCTCCTGCACTGGTTTTGATCAAGCTTAAATGCTGTTGTCAGTGGACATACAGAGAGCTGTGCTGTGACTGCATGAGCCATGGCAGAAGGACCATAGATTGTACAGTTCTATCTATGAGGGAGAAATCTAGACATCTAAAAAAAAGAGAGCTTTTGAGGACAACAGTTGAGTGACTCCTAGTGCTACAAACCTTCAGACACATTTCACAATAAATCTTTTGTGCTTTCAAATTGTTCTCAAGGATAAAGAGGCTCCAAGCCTGTCCAAACAACTTTGTCCTCTTCTCTGATGGCATTATTTACACTCAGAGGATCATGGGAGCTCTAAACCCCTCTTCCATCCACCACGGTCAGAGATCTAGACAGTTTAATCCCTGCAGGTTCAAACTCTACTTTCCTCCCAAATCAATAACACTTTCTTAAATAAAATTTGTTTTTCCTGTGTCCACTTTATCAAGTCCGACCAGTCTTCTCTAAAGGACTGTGTTGTTCCCCTAGAGTGTACTTGCTGACAAAATCTGGTTTCAGACAATTCTTGATGTTTAGGGGCTTTTGTTCAGAAACCAATTCTCAGCTGAGTCAGCGGAGCTATTCTTTAACCTGACCACCACTCTTTGACTACAGATGGGGAAAACAATCTAGCATGGTGAGAAAGACACTACTTAAATGTGTGGACGAGTAAATGAAGGACTACGTTCGGACTCAGGACTTCACGTAACATTTTTGGAAGTAACAGAAGGCAGTATGTACGCCGCCGAAGCAATGAAAGACGCTGAACCAAGTCTACAACCATCAGTCAGGCATGGTGGAGGATCAGTGCAGGTTTGGGGATGTAGAACAACATCTGGAGTTGGTGATTTGTTTTTGATTGAAGGCATCATGAATGCTGATAAATATAAACACATCTTAATACATCATGCAATACTCTCTGGAAAACGTTTGATTGAGAACAAATTCATTCTACAGAAAGATAACGAGCCCTGCTTTTTTTTCTGACACTGAAAAATGAATAAATTGCACTTAATGGCCATTCTGACTGGAAATGAAATAAACGAAAGGGTGGTCTCTGACTTTTGCACAGTACTGTATACTATAAATGAAAAGGACTTGAAAAGGACTCTGTTGCCATAATGGAAATGAGAAGGGACATGGGCAGGAAAGGCTGAGTCATTCTGTGGAGTTCCAGATCCCACCTCCGGGCTTTTGAACACCATTTATGTCCTGTCATTAGGGACCAGGCTCTGGGAGAGAGGGGCGTCAGCTGGAGTGAAGGAACACCTCAACCCCTCTTTTGACCTCCTCAGCAACCTCTGTTCTGTTCCGGGTCTGATCTGACGGTCTCTGTTCAGCCCTAACCCCTCCCCTTCCCTCAGCTATATCCCAGAAACTGCTATCCAGTTTGGATCTGTCATTGTTCACTGTATGACTCCGCCACATGACCACCTCCTTGTGAACTCTGGGACCCTACGAACTGCCTCTGCCCCTGAGACCCTTCCACTCCTCACAGCCCTTTCTCTGCTCATTCAAACGCAGGTCATCCATGCGACCCTGTAAAGGTATCATCTCAGTCGACCTAGACAACTTGGGGCAGATGTAGATTGGACTAGTAAAAGGCAAAAGAAGATACAAATGGGTTTCTCTACAGTGTTCTATCTATTTCACAGATAACTCTTGCTGCCATTCCAATTGCCTGGTATCTGTTTTGCTGTTGTTGATTATGGGACGTCGATACAAAGGGCCTGTTAAGGTAGTTGTTAAGACATAGACCAGGGATTTGGTAACAAGCTCTAAAGACCACGAAGGGGAGCCGTGACATCGGTTTCAATCAGGAAGCACTCTTCCCATGGGAGGATAGCAGCACCTTGAGAAACTCAATGCGATCACCCTCTCTCTCTTTCTTCTCTCGCTAGTGTACATGCACACCTACACACACTCACTCTCTCCCTCTTTCTCTCTCTCACACACACGCTATTGATTAACTGTAGAGACTTCAGGAGAACATTAAAACTATCAGTGAAGAGCTAGAGAGAGCTGATGAGACACCTGAGGAGATAAAAGAGAGGGGAATGAAAAGAGAATGAAAAGGTTGGAGAGAAGACAGGTGAAGACAGAGAAGTGGTTCAGGGAGGCAGAAAGTTAGACAAAGTGAGGTCAGAAGCACAGGAGGAGTCTTACCGTCATGGCCAGGAGTTTGCCATAGGTGAGGTGCGCAGGAATGTGGTCCGGCTTGGCTCTCAGGGACTCTCTGTACCAGTGTTCGGCTTCAGCCAGCTTGTTCAGTCTCATGTAGGCCTCTCCTGTGGGGAGAGGAAGGTGAGGGTCGAGTCAGGGGTCAGGCTGTCAGAGGTTAAGAACACACACGTCTTCCTATTGTTCTGCAGATTTCAACGACGGGGGTGGCGGTCACACTAAGAGGCCAGACTTCGCTCCAGTGGGGCTTGAAACTCGACCCCAAACCCCATGTTGTTTATTAGTCAAAGAGATTCGTAATGTCAGGCACTGAACTAAGAGAATGCATTGGTTCATATTTGTTTTAAAGTTCAAAATCCATGCAACAGAAGTGTCTGGAGAACAAAACGTATGGACTATATTCAATGTCTTTCATGTACCGTATTACAAAAGCAAGCCTTTCATACCCAGTCAAAGACGAACATCGAAACATTTCTTAAGAATTTGAATAAGTTGAGTTCAGTGGAAGGATTGAAGCAGTATAGGAGAATATAACCGAGTCTATGACAGATGACTACCAGTCTTGTCTGGAGTTATGATATGGAGGTAATGACAAAAGTATCAACACTTTCCCTCTCTCACTCTCACTGATCTTTCAGACATCATCTGATACCTCCCCTCTGCTAGCTCAGAACCTCTGTCTGCTAGCACCTGAATAAACAATGACCTCTCTTTCATAGCCCTCCCTTACACTTGTATTATTGCAAGAATTTGACAACATAGGCCAGTAATTGGGCACAACACAGCCAAAACAACATTTGAACTGTATTTATGGAAGAGAAAACAAAGGGACTGATCATGGGACAGGTGTTAACGTTTCACATGAACTTGTAACATGGTTTATATTTCAATCCACACCCAAGTCCCGTGGATTTCCAAATGACCGGACATGTTGTTTAGACTAGAGTAGACTGAAACGTTCATTCTCCAGGGATTAGAACTAATCATTTCACTGATAAGAAACTACGATAAGCAACAGGTGACTGGCGACTAGTCATCACTCAATGACCTCTGCAATGATCTGAAAACACACCCTCGTCTTTCACTATGAATGACCGGTAATGCTGTGCAATGACACCTCTGAATAAATGGCACACAGGCATGTAAAGGGCGTCACATTTAATAAGCGACTTCCTTTTTTTCCCTAATAATACGGCTCAAGACATAAGCCCTTTTCCCTGAGATGTAAAGCAATATCAATGCCGTGATAAAGTTGGAGAGAATATGTTTTTAAGATGTTATCCGTCGGTACAGCCTTGAGTTTCAGATTAAAGTATTTTAAATCCATGATATTCTAGTTACAGAATCAAAGAATCTTAAAACATTTCCTTGCCAACAGCTAACATAAAGTAGAGCCAACAGAAAGGATTATTGTAGTGCAAGAGACAGGATCGTCCAGCTTATGATTTAGATTCTAAAATGAGATAATCACCATTTGGAAAAAACGTGACACCAACAACGATTGATAGCACTGGATAAAAAAACAAATTTTCTTTTTCAAGGATAGTGGGTTCTCGCTTAACAAAACAATAATGCTTTTACAGACAGGATCATGTGTATTTTATTGATATTGTACGATGAAACAATGGATATATAGTTTTTTGGGGGAAATGACCTCTCCATTTGCTGATGGGGTTAAAACCTGCCCAATGCTTCCATCGCCTTCCTGGCAGCAGACCTCTGTATGAGATTAGCAAAAACATCAACGCGCAATTAGAAGTGACATTGAATCCAAGGAGCTGAAAACCAGCTCTTGGAGCGGAACATTCCATCGCCCACCAGAGAGTGTTGGAGCGAGACCAGCGGGGTGCAGATTACCACCCAGGTCTGTCCCTGATGAAAGGTTCTGCTCCTTGGCGTCTGACAAACAGCACGAGAGCAGCACAATGAGCGGGGTTGGAAATAGATATGAGCAGGTGTGCCAAATGTGCAAATCACTTCAGTGAAGAAACAACGCTCAGTCGCAGAAATCACAGATCTCTGGCTCAGTGCCTCCATTCCAGATCCAGTGCTGCTCCTTAACGGTGATAGGAGCTTTCGTCAACATTTTGACATAATCTCAGTACCTCTGTCAAACTGCATCTGCCTACACACTAGTGAAGCCTTGGCATTAGGAAGCCTGGAATACACCTCTGGAATACAGAGCAGCTATAATGAGCTTCAAAGCAAGGCACTGGAATGGAACTCAGTCTGCAGGTGCTTTCTCTCAGCTGTAATGTGAGGAGTGGGGTTATTCTTGTAGTGGAAAGCATTAACTTTGTTAACACGCTATTGGAAAGCTTAGTGTCTGGGGCAAAACACAGTTGAACAGCTTGAACAGCAACCACATAACCTGACTGAAGATGATTTCCATGCCTTTTGCATAAAAAACATTTAAAAAAAAAATATATATACTGTATATACTGTAGCTCAATGTTTATAATGAATTATGAAAACAGAGCACTTTTGAAAACCAACTGCCTCAGGCACAATCTCCCCTAAGCAACCCTAATTTGCAATGACACATTTCTTGTGCTTATTAAAAGCTTCAGGGCTAAGGGCCTGGCACATCCATTCTTTGTATGTACAACAAAGTAAGGCAGAGATGTATGATGTTCAGTAGACAATAAAATGGTCACAAACACACCAAACCCTCCACAAATAACCCCTTGTTCCATTATCTGTTATTTCTTCCGCACTAAAAAAACGACAGCTTTTTTCCGCGCGTAGTCTTGAAACGAAAACAGCACTTACCCATCATGTTGTAGAGGCTCTGTGGTGCAAATTGTCTTGGCATTTTCTGTATTGCTTCTTTATACACGGAGAGGGCCTCCTATGAATGAAATGGGGGGGTTTGCATTAGAGACCAGAGGGAAACCACACCAGAGAAACGGGTGCTGGGGTAACTATAGTCATTCCTCCCCTGCAGCCTGGACCCTGACACTGTGAATACACAGCGTGGAATTGGGGGTCGCTGAGACGGTGGTTCATACAGAGCCAAGCAGAAAGGGTCTATCCTCAGTGTCACGGCTATTAAGAGAACTAGAGCAGTGTCACTTATTGACTCTATAGTATAAAGGTCTGGCGATTCACCTCAGACTCCGTTCAGAGTTTAAATGGTACACAGAGCTGGAACTCTCCCTTCGTGTAGAAGCAAACACTGTGGGAGGAAGTGGGAGGAAGTGGGACCTCTCTTTCACCTGCATGCCAGCAATTTCTAAAAGCCTTTATTGAACCTGCAGTACTGCTGCTTCATTGTTCATTGAATCAGCAGCATCAGCGCTTGACTACAATATAAATGTGTGGTATTGGAAAGCCAGTTGATCTTAGACAATACTGTAGGTCTTATGGGGCAGGAAAGATAATTAATATGTCAGTGGCAGCCTGCAGCTTATCTGTGCAAAGCACTGTGTCCCCTGTGACAGAGGCAAATTTGGAACCTACCTGTATAAAACCCTGTGCTTTCTCTGTGTCCCCCGAAGCCTCCTTGGGCCCCTACTTGCATTTCATTTCACTTCATGTTTACATTTTCCAACTTACATGTAAAATAACACTGAGTGAGTGAGTGTGTGCCACCACTTCAATAACCAAAAACCAAAACCAAAACAATACATTTCACATAATACTTCAGAATATGCCCCAAAAAAAATTGTGTGCATGCAGATGACATGCAATTTAAATATTTTATATTTTATATTTTGAATGGCCAAAATATATTTTGGATACACTTTCCAGTGTCCAAAAATATTTCGAATGTACCAAATAAAAATGTCTGCCATTTTTCAGCATATTTTGAAACATATCTCTAAAGATTTTCTCAAATGCGGATTATATTTTGTTGCAGTTTGGGCTGTTACCTCCTGGTGTCCCTGCTCGTGGAGCAGCTTGCCCAGGTTATACAGGCAGCTGGTGACAGAGCTCTTGTGGGCATGGGGGTCCTTCAGGTTCTCATCTGGGATATCAGCACAGGTTAGGAAGGTGCGCTTGGCCTCATCTAGGCGACCCTGATTCATCAGGATGATGCCTGTGTTCAAGTAGGCCGCTGTAGGGGGAACAAGAGAAAACCTAGGGTCATGCTGAGCAATGGCAGTGTTTCCCATAGGTTGACAATTTACTTGTGGTGGTGGTTG
>OMLI01021793.1:0-13161 GCA_900302605.1 Rondeletia loricata
CCACCCCCGTGATGCCAACCGACCGGACACGGCATGTCTGTCGAGGCGGAGATAGTCTAAATAAAACGAGTCTGCACACTTACCACCAAATTATGGAGCAGTCGATTTGTCGACAAAGATGCGACGATGCATGAGAAAGGTAACGTTAAGTATTTTACAGGCTACGTGTATGCACACCTCTTTATTCATACGCATCGCATGTTAGCTGATAGCGCTAACATAGAAGCCTAATCAAAACATTGCTACGTTGTTGTGAATCTTTTTTTCTTTTTTTGCACAAATAATTTGATGTTTTCTCTTCATTCGTTTGCATACAAGAAGGTTGCTCACCACGGCGAGATGGATTATGAACGGCGATAAACGACAAGAGGAATACAGAGAGAGAGAGAGAGGGAGATCTGAGTCGACATAATCCATCTGGCCATCGAGGGGGAGATGATGATGAGGATGATGATGAGGATGATGGCTTCGCTGGAAACTGCAGGATTCGTATTTGTACTCTGGGGTGAGTATGGTCCTTTTCTCTCTTCCTGTTTGCACTGCACACACTCATCACTAAACCGCGTCCCCATCTGTCCCCATCTGTCACAGAGCAACGCATTTGCTTGAGTGTTTCCCATGCCTACCAGCCAGGCATATGCTCTTGATTAATTCTGCTCTGAATGTGCAGGAACAGGAAGTGTGTTACATTTCATCTTTATTTTCATGGGACATTTATCAGCATTGCCCACGTCCCTGCTACCTACAATCCAAAGTGACTGATGGGACCAGGCGACTCTCTCTGACAAACAAAAAAATCCCCCACAAAAAACATTTAAGTGGGGTCCTCCGGAGGTTTCCAGGGAGTCCCAAGCGAAATGAAGAGTAGTTTAATTCCACTAATATTTCACGCCTTAAAGTGAGCACAGAACGTATAAGGATGACTGGATCATAACTCTCGCCACTGTTGCTCTCTCCCCACCTACAGTATAAATAGTTATATAAATCATATCTAACATCAAAAGTCTTCTCAGATAGGGTTCCCTGGGACAAAATCTTGTCAAACGGTGGACTGCGATCCAGCATCTATTTGGTTGGTTCTTGATAAGAAAAGGTTTGCAGACTGCCTTAAACCCAGACAGTGTCGAGTATTGTCACACGCTGTGGTGTGACCCAGCCCTATCAATCCAAGCCCGATGTTAATTTGGGCTTGATCCGCTTAAGCCTCCCACTAGTCTCCCATGTCATTATCTATGGGCGTGTTGTTATCAGGCCAAGGCTTGGTCTGTGTGTCAGAGCACCCGTTTTTAGGCCTTACACACACAGGCAGGGAGTGTCAAAACGCACCTGTCTAGTATTTCTAGTTGTTCAGGTAGCCATCAGTTAGAGGTGGGGTAAAGGACGTGTTGGTGTAGTAGGTGCTGATCCTCTGTTTAGCTTCAGTGGGTGGGTGTATGTTGGCTATTGGTTCAGAATGATTACATCTCATTTGCATTTGGAGATGATGAGTTTTCACCTCCTGGGACCAATTGCTGATCCAAATCACTTAGTGGGCAACTGACATTAAAGATGTGTGTCATTAATTAAAAAAAAAATCACATATGATATTCTTATAGTTTAAGATTGTCCAAATAATTTTTGTGAATATGAATAACTTCCTCCCAAAACGAGGAGGAAGTTATTCATGTCCTGTCACGTGTGATTTGAGTTCTGCTTTGGCTGAGAGCTGTTTGTGATGTTATGAAATAAAGCTAATTTGGGTATAAAAGGATAATACAACTTTCTTTGAGTCTATGAAGTCAGTCTCCCATACATTATCAGTAAAGCAGGTCTAGAAAGTATTGCTTGATGACTTCCCAGATTAGAGCCTTGCTCTGTGGAGAAACTTGTTCCTGTTCCAAAATGTCACTTCAACTATTTGAGACCGCAGGAGCGCATTTGAGTTCTTTTGTACGGTGAATTTTTGCTTTGAAAAGAAGGCACTATTTACTTTACAATAGGTGTGCATCTCTGGGGATGCAGAACTGAGGGAGGTACAGGAAGGGTAACATGTAAAATCCCCTGTAATGCTATCCTGTAAAATGGGGCCTGCTCCTTTGACTGAGTCGGTATCAGCATTGGAATATTTTAGTTCCCTAAACATGAAAGACTAGTAATCGAAGAAGAAGTTTCAGTGCCTGTGGCTCTAAAAGAGGGTTTCAGTGTTCAAATAGCCCTGGTTCATCTGACCCCATAACTGTTTTGGAGAGATTTTAGGAAAGTGGGTATGCAGCCGGACAATGCAGCACAGTGAAACTCCGACACTTGAACCTGGAAGCTCACTGGTCTCACCCCTGAGGCACTTTTGAACATTAAAACAACTAAAAATAATTAAAAGAGTACATTAAAAAGCCCACTGAGAGAATTTCTCCTGTTATTTATGAGATATGTCATTGTATTCAGGCTAACAGCGATGGCCTAGCCCTTTTTTTAAATTCTTTTTCCCACAGCTATGCTAATCTATTGATTCCCTGTTAGCCAGTCATCAGCCCAGGATATTGATCAGTGAGGCTGTGTACCAAACATGCTGCGAGGCAAGACTAACCCAGAGAATTTGACATTGTTACTGTTCCCTCTCTTTTCTGCCTTGTCTATGCCTGCCTCCATCTGTCTATTTCTCTCTCTCTCTCTCTCTCTACATCCCTCCCTTCCGCAGCGCTCCAGTATGCTTTGTGTCGCGATGTAACCCTTCCCACTGGACCCATCTACCGTGTGGCAGGTTTCCCCCTCTCTCTGCCCTGTGCTGTATCGGGGTACGAGGGCCCACGTATCCAGGAGTTTGAATGGTACCTGTACAGGGATGATGCTGGTGGGAAGCAGATGGGAGTAGTGTCCACCAGGGACCAGGGCTTTCCCTACGCCCCGTTCCAGGCCAGGGTGCGGTCCGGGGAGGTGAGGGTGGAGAGGGACTCGGGGGACAAGGCCAGGCTGGTGGTCCAGAAGCTCCGGCATGAAGACCAGGGAAAATACGAGTGCTACACACCCAGTACAGACAGTACCTACATGGGGAATTACAGCGCCAAGGTTGTAGTCAAAGGTAAGATATGCTTCTTCCTGGTTGTGTTGCAACTATAGATGAAAAGAATAGTTTCGTTTTGACGTGTAGTGGAAACCAGCCTACTGATGTGTTCAGGTTCCGTCATGGGGTAGGGGTTTATTACATCCATCTGGTCAAGCTGTCAAAAACATTTTGGTAATTTTTGCACTGTCCATATGTTTACTGATTCTATTTCTATTCATCATTTTGCTTTAAGTTTATAGGCTGATCATTAGTTTTGCAGCCAAAGTATGTTATCATCATAATAGCCTACTAATCCCTCCCTTGCCAAAGTGCCCAAAGCCAATGAGAGTAAACAGCTTGGACTCGCTCTCAGCTACCCCATTTCATGATTTGCACCGTGTTCTAAACATAGAAAGAATAAAGCAGCACACATGCAATAGAAATTAAATATGGCATGTTTTGAGTCCCATCTGGCTCCTGTAGCAGCTCACTAAAACATCATTGTCTGTCTGTGTCCATTTGTACTCCCATAGTGATCCCTGACACACTCCAGATCAGCTATTCCCGCTCACTTTCTGGTCAGCCCATGCCAGAGGGGGCGGAATTAACGCTGACATGTTCAGCCGGCCTCCATTCCAAGCAGCACACTCATCTGTCTATCACGTTTGGGAAGCGTGGTGGAGAGAGTTTGGGGAGCGGTGCAGGTGGAGAGGTCAGCACCGTCAGAGAGATTATCTCCATCGACAGGGTGCTGCGGGTGATTCCTGGACGCAGCGGGTCTTACAAGAAGCGGTACGATGATGGAGAAATCACACTGGAGAAAAGGAATGGAGAGGGCGGACGGGATGTGTATTTGATGAAGATGAGCGCGGTGCAACCAGAGGATAAGGGGTCGTATTTCTGTGAGGCCTCACAGTGGATTCTGGACCCCGACGGTTCGTGGCAGAAGATTGCACAGAGGACCCTGGATATTGGCAACCTGACTGTTCAGCAACTAGGTCAGTGTGACTAACTAGCTGTGCCAGTATATGTGTTGACATTTGCCAGCCAGAAATCAACATAGCATTTTCTGTTTGGGCAAGTGCCAAGGCCAAAATGTGCACATTGCTCAACAGCTGTTTGTTTTGTGCAGCGTTCAACGTTCACGTAGCATGCATTTGCAAGAGAAAGAGGTTAGTAATGAAAACTCATTATAGCTCATTTGTTATCTCAAAATGATTTGTCTGCTCATGGGCTCTAGTTACAAAACAACCCAGACATTAATATACAAAAGCAGATCACACTAAACAGGCATACTTGTAGAGTTTCCAGAACCAACACATGGAGTTTGGGTTAACACTCTGCAGGCCTGAGTCTTGAGAAACAACTTAGGTATCAGGTTGTCAGTTTATGGCTCTTGATTATTTCTCCGTTGTTGCCAAGGAAGTGGTGCCAATAGGCCTGCTCTCGCAGAGGTGTTTGGTACATTGGGCTCTTTCCAGAATCCAGACACAAGCCCTGGCTGGCTGTATTATTCACTGCTTGGCTGAATGCCTGACTTGCTGGCTGGCTGACTTACCAATTTACTGACTAGATGGATGGGTGGCCGACTAACTAACTGGATACATGTATGTACACAACCTGTTCCCTGGGTTGTCGACTAGCTGGGTAATTGTTTGGGTGACTGATGGGGTTGCTGACTGGCTGCCTGGATGGCTGGCTGGTTCTTGGTTAGCTGGCTTGACTGATTAACTTATCTGGCTGGTGACTGACTGGTTGGATGGATGAACGGCTGACTAACCGACTAGGAAGTTTGCTGTAGGACTGTCAAACTGCCTGACTGACTAGCTAGATGTTTGTCTCTCTTGTTGACCACCCAGCCGGCTTTGATAGGTGGATAGCTGGCTGGCTGGCTGGCTAACTGACTGCATGCCCTGCTGCTTGGCTCAATTTAACATCTAACAAGCTTGTGTAGATCTAAAGGATTAAGTCATCTTTACTCCCACCTTGGCCTCTTGTAGGCTGCAAAGAGGTTCCTATCTTTCTGTCAGACCAACGTGACCAATCCTTTAAGAACAGCACCATTGTGTCTGGCAGTCCTCTCTCAAGTATTTTTTCTAACCACCTAGAATTAAAATGTAACCTCAAACTTTCAGTAGGAGTTTGATGTATCTTCAACAGCTCATATAGTGTCTCCAGAGCTTTATGTTTGCTCTTGAAGATAATATTACCCGTTAACCATTAACCGTAGCTTATAAGTAAAAGTTCACACCCCTGTTGAGCTTGAAATACTGAGTTCAGTTGAAATCAGAAAGTTATACTAACCTAATATTTGTTTAGGTTCTTCATTTACGTATTTTTGCTGATATGTATGTAGAAGTTATGAATATAGTAGTTTAGATAGCTGTATCTATTGGAGCTAAGAGTTAAAGGCCCTATATGTAAGTTGGTACTCTTACTGACACAGTGTATGACAGTGGCCGTTAGGGGAACTGCAGTCTTACACATGCTCCTGGCTCGTGCGTGCCCTGTGTGTGTGTGTGTGTGTGTGTGTGTGTGTGAGAGGCAGGCTCGGGAACGCGCATAACGTCACATCCGGTAGATTTGCCACGAAAACTTGGCCCGCGTCCTCCACAGTCCTGCTCATATAGAGACTGAACAGCTGAACAGAGAGAGACAAGGCTGGTGTCATTAGTTCTCATTAGTTACGGAGAATTCACTCATTGGCAATAAACATTTCGGCCGAAAATTTACATAGAGGGCCTTTAATGAGGTCATATGTCTTATTCTTGAGCAATGAAATTTACCGAAGTTGAAGCATAGGGGTTTATCAATGCATGTATTGTTATCTTTTCAGACACTTGCTCTACTTAGTTGTGTAATGGTTTCTGGGCCCTGTTGTCTGTCTGATACAATGGTCTAGCATTTCTCCTTTTGTTTTGACCAATTATATATAAATAATGCATCCATTGTTTAGCCGATCTTTGTTTAGAGAAGTGTTGTAGTTAAATGAGGCCTTGCTCACAATGGACCGATCCGATGTCTGACCCCTTATAATAATATGTACCGGGTGAAAACACACGATTCACATCTGAGGCTTCACCCTTTCACTCATAAAGTTTCTGTTGTCACGTCGTGTGACCTGGTCAGTGATGAATAGTGCGTCTTTAAGAAACTTGATAAGTAAGGACCCGATTTAACTGTAACCACTAAAGAGTAGTTTTCTATCATTATTTAGAAAATGGAGAGATATGGTTGTCCTAACCTGCCGTTCTTTTCTTATTGTATTCCATTCGATTTCCTTATTACATCAACATTGTGTGACATTTATAGCATTTTTGTTGGGTAAAATTTTTGGCTGGACGATGAGTCTAGTTGTTTTCAGGGTGAGGTGGTAATCCAAGTCATCTCCCACCAATGTGTAATACAGTATTTACCCAACCTAACAGAGATTGTATTTGTATTGGTTCCAGTGAAGATTTTTAGCGTCACAAAGTCTAAATGCTTTTTTTTTTAGAGGTCATCACCAAGAAGGATTTCTGGGAGTTATACCGGTATAGGTTTTCCATTTGCTCTAAGCTCTCTCCCTCTCTCTTCTTCTGCCCAGCGGAGTCTCTGAGTGTAACTTCCTCTCCCAGAGGGGAGGTGACCCTGCAGGCCGGTTCCCCTCTCAGCCTGACCTGTGAAGTGTCGGGGCTGCCATCTGGGGGAAACTCGGGCCTGCTGGTCCAGTGGATGAAGAGGGGCCCTGTAAGCAGTGACTTAGTCGGGACTGGAGGAGTTGAGGTATTGTGATTCTTATTCTGCTGACTTGTTTTGACCGATACGGTTTGTTATTTGCAATTTACTGTTCACTGTCAGCTGTTGTAGACAGTGGGGCAGTGTGGAGGTGGCATTGCTGTTTTCATCCTTGAATTCTAATTGTTTTACACCTGCATACTGTGACTGTAACATAGAGCACAAATGTAACTGTCTAACTTATGTGGACATAAATACGTTTTTCGTGGTTGTGTGTGGATACATCAGTTCCTGTACAAACTTGTGTCTGTAAATGATGGAATTAATGCAGTATGTATTCGATTGTAAACTGAAATTTTATTTGTATAAACAGAAAGAAAAATATATAAAATCTCAATTTTGACAAATAATTAATGTCAAAAGTGTAATGTCATGCCACATGAGATTTTTTTTCTGTCTGTTTATACAAATCAAATTTCAATTTACAATCTAATACACACTGTGTTTTATTCTAAGGTGGAGGTGGCCCGGATAACCCCAGACGGTGTTGTCAGCTGGGGGGACGACCTCAGCCGAGCCAGTGGGGGCTCTATGGAGAAAGTGGCGGAAGGGAGGTACTCTCTGAAGCTGTTCTCGGCCCGCCCCTCTGACTCAGGAGTTTATCGGTGTGCGGTGAGTGTATACGCTGGTAGGAGAAACCCTGGCCCGTCTACTGCTGCCACATTCACCCAGAGGTCTGAGGGAGTCGCTGTCAACCTCAAGACCAAAGGTAAGATGCTCTGTTTATGTCAACAATGACACACAGGCTTCAGCTGTATTATTTACTTAACCTGAATGATAGATTGTCTGTTGCATTGGATGAACTGGCCTCATACGCAAGGAAATCAAAGTTTCACTTGGATTGGGGCTGATTGGGCTACTCTAGTCTGGTTTATGTTTGTACAGAGTAATCATATTTGAAATAACAGTAAATTAGACATACTAGGATTATTAGACCCCCCAAAACAAGCATGTTGTATGGTCTCAGAGGATTGCATAGCCCAGAGTGAGGAATATAGAAGTTGGTTACACACTGTTGGTCAAAGTAGACTAAGTTGTGTTTTTCTCTCCACTGTCAATTAGCTTGTCTGCACTGGGACCTTTGCATTGTCTGTCTGAGAAATAATTTAAAATTCTGGATTCATATTATGTATTATTTAAGTATTATTTAATATATTATGAGCAATGAACCATTCTTTTAATGAATAAGGAAAGTGAGGGACATAGGATAATTCCTGATTTTGATGTTCCAGTGGTTCTTTGGCCCAAGAGTAGTCTGTGGATCAGGTGAAAGTGGAATGCGTGATTTTGTTCTCTTGTAATCATAAAAAATGCACATTAGCAAAATGTATGTTTACTCAAATGACCTTAAATCAGCTGAACTCAACAACCACACTTTGCTTCATGCCAAATGAAGATGATGTTGCAGAACATTTGAAACATCCGATTTACCACAGAACCAAATCATGCATTCCAGTTTCACATCTTTCTTGGATTACTCTAAAGACAAATATTTCCATCAGATTAAACAAACAAGTACTATTGTCTGAACACTATCTCTACCTTCCACAGAAGTGCTGGTTTCAGCTGTGGCTGAGCTTCCTCGTGGGCCCCTGCTGAAAAGAGGCAGCACCATCACCCTGATCTGCAACGTCACCGTGACAACCACAGGTCCCGCCCAGCTGCAGGTGCAGTGGCTGCAGCGGCCAATCCCTGAGCCAGTTATCACCAAGGGAGAGAAGCCACCATCTGAACTGCTTCCTCCAAGCCCCCCAGTTGAGGAAAAACCTAGGCTGGTAGCTGCTCTCACGTATGAGGGTGTTGCGCAGATCTACGCAAACGGTAGCGAGGTTAGCATCGACCGCCTGTCAGCTGGCAGCTACAGACTGAGGGTCCACTCCGCCACCTTGAATGACCAGGGCCTGTATGTGTGCCAGGTCGAGGTGTGGGGGCAGGACCCACATGGAGGCTGGTACAACACAGGGGCAAAAGCAGAGTCATCTGCAGTGACCGTTTACCTGTACGCCCGAGGTAAGTGTCTACTGCTGGTATTGCTTTTTTAAATTGCCATAGTGATGGACTCATAATGGCGACAGACAAGGAACAGAGGCCCCCTTTACACCTGGCATTAACATGCATCTTGGATTAAGTCTAGATATGATTTAGCTGGGTTATATTTACACCTGACATTGAAAGGCGTCTCCGACCTACACCTTAAAATTTGATATCTCTTTCCCTTGCCAAAACTTGTAGTGCACGCCACTTCCTCTGTATTTACATCTCAAAAATGGACAATGTACACCTCATCTCGCTTGCTCCTATCCTCGAGTATCCTGACGATCCATTTTTCCCACGGCGCCCTGCCAGCAAGCAAGCCGTGGGCATACAATGCCAAATTCAGGACACTCATGGACGAACTGCAACGGCGCCTGCGCAAATCGACGTTGTTAGGCACGAGCGAAGCGACTGCGCCGTGGGCTTCAACGTATTCGTGCTTGTTGACCAGTATGTTGCTATCCAAACGGAAAACGGAAACAGACAGAGATACAGACGGAGGTTTGCTCTTTTATTAGTTAGATGTCAATATTTGATAGGAAAAATGGCATACAAAATAGGCATACTTACCCATATAAATGATGTATTTCAGTTTCTGCTTGTTGCTATTTCTAGGCTATTTGCTTGATTTCACGCTTTTGAATGTACGGCTAAAACGCGCATGTTGCTGATGTGCTGCTGCCGCGACACGAATCTCGTCACGTGTCTAACCACCTCGAGGTGGTTCGGGTGAGCTTTGCATCTTGGGTGCATTTACACTTTTATGCATTTTTGTTCTATCCAATTACAATCCAAACATCCAGGATGCATATTAATGCAAGATACAATAATTAGTCATTTATGACAAAGCAGCATGGCCCATCATATAATCTCATGCAATTGCAAGGAAGTGATATGTCCTGCGCAGTGCACTTGATCAGCTTTACATAAATTATGGGTCGGCACCCAAAATGAGTTGTTGACCTTCTTTCAGGTCTACATAAGAGGATGAGTCTGGGTCCCAGGTTGAGACTAAATTTACTCAGGTTGGGTCAAAGGGCTCAAAAAGTTTGTAAACCCGTGCACTAGATGACTTTACAGTCCATGAACATGTCATCAATATGTATGCTGTCTGAGTTGTTCTGTATTAGTAATAGTATAAGTGTGTGTTTGTGTTGCCTTTGAGCCAAACAAACACATCAATACATTTTCCTACTTAGACCCAGCCCCAGCTGTAATTGGATTATAGTAATAATAGAATGGTAGTCTTTTTGTTGCCTATTCATGTGCACATCTATTAAATTGGAATTACAACTGATCCTGCTGTATCTTTCTTGTTTAAAGTAGGAAAATCGTAATTCTTACTGGATTTTGTAGTCTTCATACAAATATCACTTAACATTGTTTTCCCCTCTTCTTCCCTCTCATTTCCTCTCTCCCAGTGGCTGACCTCCTCCTCATCCCTTTGGTTATCGGAGTCTCCTCGGCCCTGTTTGTGGGCATCGTCATCATCGGCACGGTAACCTGTTGCTTCATGAAGCGACTGGCAAGGCAGCGTGCTCAGAAATAGGTGTCCTGTGCCACTGCCTGTCTGAATATGAATGTTTTTGAAGAGGCAGAAGAGGTGACACATGGATCATAATGGATAAAATGGCCAAGAACGGACTTAAAGTCAAAATAATGTGACTCTTTTACATTGTTAGCTAACATACACCTATTTAACAATACATGCCAAAAAAATTCAGTTTTTTATTTTCTTGTATTTTTATATCAAAACCCCATTGCATTTCCTTCCTGGAAAGCAGCATATTTTTAGTGGTTGCTACATTGCGTACCAGTAGGCATACATAAAATCCCAACCAATAATAGATTTTTGAACAACCCCCCTCCTCCACTCTGAGGGGTTTGTCCACTGCTTGCTCTAATAACGGGGGTGATGGAGGAGGCAAGTGGTGCTCTACAATGGGATGCAGGCTAGCAGTTCTTCTGAGTCACTTTCCATGTTTGCTGTGGTCCAGTCCAAGCCACTTTTGAACGATCGCTCCCCACATTATGTCCCGACCTAACATTCTGTTTCAACCGGAAATGCGTTGAATTACAGAAGCAAGACAATTCTTAAAGATGTTGTCTTTAAGAATTGGACTTGTGGAACCTTTGTGTGGAGGTCTAGGGTAAAGAAGGAATTACAGGCTGGTTTTGAATCTATTTCAAGGACACTGCAAAAGTGAAAAAGCATTGGTCCCGTGGAATGGCCAAGCAAACTGCCCACTCAGAAGTCACGGTTTGATTGTCATGTATAGATATAGATCAACCTACATCGATGTCTGTGCGGATTAATGGTACTATTCAGATTTGAGAAAATGTCATTCCAACCAGGTGGCATGCTAAATAATCTTACTCTGGTAATTTACAATGAACAAAGAATATTTTTGTCTTCACACATTGTCGATACTGTTTAAGACTCACTTCCAAATGTTCACTGCTCAAACAGCATGCTATTTTGTTACAAAACCAATGCTGTCTAAATGTACATGCATGGTTAATCCACTCGCACTGCCAGACAGTCACATGAATGCTGATGTGAGCAGTACAGCTTCCAGAAAGTCTATATGAGGATAGGGACCTTCCACTGCCTGCAGTCCAGCACCGCTCTGCATGTAAACAAAGTCTGTCTGTGTGACTTAATAAGGAAGGAGCTGCCTTTCTAATGCCGAGACCAATTGCTTACCATTCTAAACAAAAGCATTCCTTGCCTGTTATGCTAAATGCTGTTGTGAGTTCTCTGTACATACTTGTATACATTTGACAAAGAGAAATAGAAGAGATATCCATTATGCACTGAGCTGAAGTATGTAAATACTCCACGAAGTTCAGCTGTTTTATTTTACTTAATGTAAAAAGCAAGACTGTACTTGAAACGCCATATTTGTCTTTGGCAAGACACACACGTTTAACATTCTGTTCTTTTGAAGCACTTGGATCAAAATGGGACTGGGACCAAAGCCCCTTGGTATCCTTCTTGTACTTGATTTTCTTTCAGCTGAAAAGTCACTTTGCTGTACTTGAGCGAGTACTTTGAATTATTTTCGATTGATGGTTCCTTCGCTGTTCTTGTCAAGTGGCTGAGATCGAAAAACAGTACTGTGAAAAATATTTCCCCGTCTGTTATTGCATGTTGTTCTGGATACTTGTCCCTGAGGTGAAAATGTCCTCAGCCATGCAGTCTTATGACCAGACAGGGTTTAGTGAGGTCTCATTATCATCATCATCATATGTATCATGTGGTTTAGGCTAGGCATTTCTAGTGCCGAGACTTATGACTAGTTCCTGCTGCTAGCCTGCAGAAATCTGTCTGTCTGACAGACAGATATGATATGTCTGCACACTTAAAATATGAATGAAATCCATCCTCCTTTCCCTTTTGAGGTAACATTTTACTAAAGTTTGGTCATGCAAGCATTTCTGCATAATGTTTACTAATAATTTAAGGTTGGATACATGACTTGTTCATGGAAAGGAGGAGTGACAGAGTATTTGTATCCAAACCGGGGCTCTCATTGAAAAGACTTCAGGTCATCTCTAGCTCTTTTGCACCAAGACATACATTCCTCTCTTGGTCTCTGTCTGTCTCGCTCTTTCTCTCGGTTGGTTTCTCTGTGAGAGTCCTTCTAAATCTCCCTATCCTGCCTAACCTGTGCTCTCTAAACCCTGATTATAAATGTTGTTCATGAACATTAGGGAATCAAATCACAGGTCTACTCGCTTCCTGAGCCACTTTGTTCCAGATCAACCACTCAAAGCTGATTTGTCCCCCCACATACCCACCCCCCCATGTGATTACATGCATACACACATGCACACACATGCACACACATGCACGCGCTGCAGCAGCAGCACAGTGCTAGCTAACATTTCAGAGTGGAAGTAACTGAGTAGTATCTGTGTGTTCACTGGTCTCTAATCCCTGTGTTTATGGCTGCCCTTCCCCCTCTCTCACAGTGTTACAGTGTCAGTGTGGCTAGCATTCGATTCATTTAAATCTCTGTCCCCTGAGAATAGCGGCCACTTCTCAAAATTCTATTCTATTTTGTTGCACTGTATTATATTGCAAAGACATAACATGCTCACAGTACAAAACTGCTGTCTATGTTGTGCTTAGTTTGAAGACGTTTTGACCACTTACATGAAGGTGTTTTGTTTTGTATGGGTTGTTTACTTATGTTTTAATACCACTTTTCCTGTTTGCTATTTGCTGCCATTGAAATATACAATAATGTTCTGTTTGTTTGTTTGTTATGGTGCAATTTGATAAACCAATAAACCACTCTGGATTTATAATGTTACTGTGGTGT
>OMLI01021810.1:0-20226 GCA_900302605.1 Rondeletia loricata
GCTGAACAGAGAGAGACAAGGCTGGTGTCATTAGTTCTCATTAGTTACGGAGAATTCACTCATTGGCAATAAAACACGCTTAATGAATGTTAATTTCGGCCGAAAATTTACATATAAATTAGTTCCTTTAACATGCTGTATGCTAAAGTGTTACATGCTCACTGGACAGAGCTATCTACTGGAGACAGAGATTATTTTGGTGCCAATCCTCTTGTCACATATTGGGTAAGGTGACCAATGGGCCAAACTCCCCAAAAGTCAGTGTAGTCCTTTAAGAGTTGCTCTGAACATCACTGGCCAAGACAGCCCACCTAAAGAGGATTATTACAAAGCAGAGTAGCAAAGTAAAAGCAATAAATAAAACAAACAAGGCGACTGAGACCCAATTCTTCAGTTCTTCATATCGTCGTCCACCAGTCGTTTTGCCCTCTGGGTCCAAATTCAAAATTGCCAATAGGTTCCTGGCAACTTGTAGATTCAAGCTCTCTAACTATCATAAAGCGTCAAAAGTTGCCATATGTTCTCAAGAGTTGTACCGATAATATCTCTTCACCTCCAAGTCCCATTCTCAGTCTATATTTTCTAGTACTTTGAGCTGTCTTTATGATTGGCTAATAGGTGTTTTCTGCAACACAAATTGACTTGAGATAGAGAATCGTTGTTTTGGTATTAATTGTAAACTGAAACTTTCTTCAGGAGTCCATCGCAGCATCAGGTGAAATGTCATACTGGCTTTTCCTTTTAAGATGTACCTCTGCATGTCCCATTTCAAGCTTCACTCTTCTCATCAGTGTTGTTCCTGGAAGGCCACAAAAACAGAATTATTTTGCAGCACTGAATGCCATTAATAAATATCACTAATTTAGTTTAATAGTGGTATAATTACGGAGTTATTACAATTAAAGAATACGAACATCTTGAGCACTGTATGACTCTTGCTGATGAATTCCATTGGCTGAATTTGCACCATGCACCTGAAAAACACCATCACCAAATGTAAATGTAGTCTTTGCTTCTCAGTTACTTCAAACAAACGTTAGTCAATAACTACCCTTTAACGCATACAGGCCCCTTACACCTAGCAATAAGAAGCGTCTTGTGTCCGAATTGTGTCTAGATATTACTTTGCTGGATTACATTTGCACCTGACATTAAAATGTGTCTCTGATATTTCTCCCTTCCCTCACCAAAACACAGATTACTGCACACGTCACTTCCTGATATAATATTTACATCCTTTAAAACGCCAAAACAAGTATCCTGACATACATTTTTGACAAGTATGTTTCTATCCAAGCTGCCTGCCACCTGATTGATTTTCGTGTTCTTCCTGGTTGAATCTGCGCATGTACATTTTTTTCCGTTTACGTAGTTGCTGTATGTGGATTAGAGATGCACCTGGATTTTATGTGATTTAGTGCTATCCAATTACAACCTGATCGCCTAGGATGCATGTTAAAGGCCCTATATGTAAGTTTTTTATTGCCAATGAGTGAATTCTCCATAACTAATGAGAACTAATGACACCAGCCTTGTCTCTCTCTGTTCAGCCGTTCAGTCTCTATATGAGCAGGACTGTGGAGATGGCGGGCCGACATTTTGCGGCAAATTTACCGGATGTGACGTTATGCGTTTTCCCGAGCCTGCCTCTCACACACACACACACACACACACAGGGCACGCACGAGCCAGGAGCACGTGTAAGAGACTGACTGCAGTTCCCCTAACGGCCACTGTCATACACTGTCAGTAAGAGTACCAACTTACATATAGGGCCTTTAAAGCCAGGTGGAAAGGTGATTTTTTTACCGGGCTTTTATCTGGATGCTTGCGCATGGCCTGGACCAGCTGGTCGACTTGTTGGTTGTGTTCCAATGCATTCCTCAGGGCTTCCTCGGTGCTGAGCAGCCGCTGGCGCAGCCGGATCACCTCCGAGTCCAGGGTTGAGGGATCCAGCATGGAGTACCGCCGGTGGTCTGGGGAAGACCGTTCCCGACCCTGAACACACACAAGGTCAGGAAGATATAACCACTGTCTGTTCATATCATGCCATATGTGAATCACATCTGGCAAAAATATATTATTATGCATCATTCACAAATAAGGAGTACATTTTCATATTTAATCATACCAAATTTCCCCTCAGGGATCATTTAAGTTTAATCTTATCTTATCTATGTTAATTTAGCCACCACATGACACAGATTATAAATTACAAAAATATACGTTAGCAGTAGAGGACTAAATGAAAGACAAACTTAACTGCACACTAAAATTCCCTTAATATTTGGGACTCAAGTATTCATGAGCTGTCGTATGCAAATGCCATATATTGTTTACAATAACCTGGATAAGCTCTTATCTCAGCTATAAGAAACTTGGAAAAGATACCCTGGATATTCCAATATTATACTGACGCATTTTCCCAATGTAGCAGTAACTAGCTTACTTGGCTAGCTAAATCATTGTCGGAAAACAAATATAGGCAGAAACTGTGTTTATTGGTGGGTACATGGATACAGAGGTATTCGAGAGCAGGTTATTAAAGGTATCCGAATAGTGTGCGCATGCAAATTCAAGTCCTTCCTTCTCACCAGTAGGAGCAGCTTTTCTCGCAGGGTCTTGATGTCATCCTGGAGTTTCTGCTCCTTGACCTTCCACTCGGCCTTGTGTACTTCTCGGCTCAGGTCCCGGTCCATGTCCCGCGAATGGCGATGTGAATCCAGGAGCAACACCCTCAGCTCATTCAGACTCCTAGCATAAGAAAGACAATACAGTCATGAAACACAAATATAAGGAAAACACAAATATAAGGAAAAGGATAAATCATCCAGAGAAAAAAGCATTTCATTGCAGTTTTTTTCATTGACTTGGTTGTGTTGGACTCTATTATTGTTTGCCTCCTAAAAGTCACCTGATACTACCGTCCAATAAAAGTAACTCAAGGTAAGACACCCAATGAATTTTTTTATGGATGGTATAAACTTTTACTGTATATGAAATGATTGTTGCACTGATCATGCATAGGAAAAGTGTGCTATGTTCCAAAGTACCAATTCACATAGCCAGAGGGATCATTCATGTAATACTCACTTTTAGTGCTCTGTAGCACTTGCTAACGTAATAACCCTCAATAATATAAGAACTGCACATAATGTAATAAATGAATTATAAGGCAGGCAATAAAGTAAAAGTCGGCCAATAATGTAATAAAATTAGGCTGATCTGTAGAGTAACTATAGAAAAATGCATTGTCTGAATGTGTCTGGATTTTGTGAAACAGGGCCAGGCGCTCAAGGCTCTGTGCCCCTGCACCGACTGCTCAGCCCTTGTGACAACTTTGCCTTTCTCTTTTACCATGTGTAGGAAAATTATGACCTTAATTATCAGAGTTTTATTGAATCTGTTTTAACCTTTTGTACTGTAGCCAGATTTGGCAGCTTAAGCAATAGAAGTTAGTGGTATGAGCCAGGCACAACTAACTGAAATCAGAGGTGTGTGGTGAGGAAGGACAATGACATCCTTCACTGGTCTCAAACTTCGAGGGCAGTTTGAGCTGATGCCCTCTGGGTGCTGCTTTAGAGTACCTACACTCAAGAGTAAAACACCCAGGGACTCATTCATCCCCACTGCAGTTAGGTATATGTTATGGCGATTTATGCGTTTTACTGTGTTTTTATGTTATGTGCTTTGATTGTTTTTTGTGTGTTTTGTTATGTGTTGTTATGTTCAAACCCTGTATGTAGACCATATTTCCCTTTTGACACAAAGTTTGAATTGCAGTGAAATGAATCAAGATTTGGTACATCCTCATTAACACGTGCTGGACAGTGAAGTTTACTTAGGTCTTGTTCAGAACAGAGCTGCACTCTCAAATGACTAGCACAACACAATTAAAAAATAGCCTCTGTTGCACCACAGCGCTACTGGCTGCACAAGAAAAAAACATCTTGTTTACTGTGGCTGTTCTTGATAGCATTGTGCCTCTTTCTGCAGCTTGTAACCAATGCAGGTGGCAGTGAGATGGATGTGACAAGCTAGACAATTGAGTGAGAATATTTGTTTATACTTAAGTTAAGGGTTAAAAGGTATTATATAATTTTGTAATAAGCATTGTTATCATTACAATAACAACTTTTCACAAAAGTGGGTTTATCCCAGTAAATCAGATGGCTATTTGTCATAGTTCGGGAACTACTCTCTGCATAAAAAAAGTTCAAAATTATTTGAATAAAAGTCTGACCTTTTCAAAAAAAAATTATACAGTGCCTGAGTTCCAACAGTGTGCCAAGCATCTGTCCATGAACAAATCGACATCTCTTTTCAAAACCAGTGTGTGTGGTGATATCATTTTTCATCCTCGTTACCCAATTAAAGTGCTGAGGCAGATTAGAAAATCAATATAGGCTTTTGTCTCCATGTCCATTTACCTCTCTTTCTTCAGCAGCTCCTGACTGATGATGACCAGCTGCCCAGAGGCATCATGGGACTTCCTGGTCATGGACTCCAGGTCTGCCTCCACACGCATCTTCTCCTTGGCGAGGGCTTCCGCTTTCCTTTCCCCTGAGCGAACTTTGCCCTCCAATGCTGGTGGAGAATAAGAAGCAATATTTTTTATGTGAGTTTTAATTGAATCATCTGGAATACATAAAGTTCTTGTATTAGCACAGAGGGGGAAATTTTCTCACAGTTGTCTACTTAGGCCCCATTCAAATTGAATTAGTTTTACTGGGAGAGGTCCTGTAATTGTAACGGCATCTGTAATTTTAATCAAATTAAAAATCAGCTATGTCCATAATGTTTACATTACAGTAAAAAATCCAGAGCAAATTGCCTACTATTTTTCAGCAAACTCAGAGGTCATCCGTTAATATACACAGCATGTAAAACTTACATTACAGGATCTCCACCAATAAAACAAATGCTGTTCAAGTTAAGCTTTTGCGCTTTATTCATGAGCTCCTGCCTTAAACAAGTTTTATAATCTAAAGGTAACCTGTGTATAACTTTCTCTGACGACATCTTTGCCACATGAGTTGCGATCGTGGGCCCTTTATTCTAATTCCCTTGCTGCTAATTCTAATGTTGCTTTCTACCATCATATTTCATAATTTGTCCTGCTGCTTTTGAGATGTAATTTACATCTACTCTCTAAAAGGGATTTTTTTGTAAAGGAAATTAAGCCTGAAAATTGGACAATAACAGACCTAGTCTATTGTTTGTAAAAATTTGTCTAGGGATTATTTTGTCAGAATTATACAGCTCTATTTTACATTACCTACAATCCATTTTTCATTGTGTGTCAGTTTGATTATTGTTTTTCAGTCCTTTTGATGTGCTGGAAGTTATGGTTTTCAGAAGACAGCTGCTCAACACATTTTACACTAATGATCAAAGAACAAATATGACTGTAAATTTGAACACAATCCATTGCATGGTGAACTCAGCACGATCAGTGGAAAGTAAGTGAAGGCTGCAGTCCTTCAGTCACCACACATACAGCCATTGCATAAGCTTACAAAGCACTGAGGACGAAGTTGATTAAATGACACTAATGATGGTCAGTAGTACCCAACTACACATTAACAGAATGATAGTTTGTACATTGAGAGGTATGCCATATTAAAAAATAATAAAAATAAAAATGTGCTGATAGGCAGCCAATGCTGTGGCCAGCTATCAAGCTCAGCCTCAAGTTAACATTGTGAAGAAAGCACTATCTGCTGCTTACACAAACTAGCTATTCTCCTACAGGATAGGCAAAACAACACAAATCACTTAGTACTATTGTTGTAATTGGAGACAAGATCCTGTAATTCACGTATTTTGAAAGTTCTTGTGCTGCTTTCATCATAGGTCATGAAAAAGCGTAGAAGGAAAAAGAGGGAGCAGACGTTGAAGTAGGCCACTGACCTGTAAAAGGCCACTGAATGCTCTCAGAAATGCTCCTGTAAAAGACATTTACCAGTGATCTGTGATTTGAGGGCATCAACCTGTGAAGTGAGAGTAGAGACCTCTTTTTCCCTTTTCAACAACTTCTCCATTGTTTCTGAAAAAAAAGCAACCGCGGTTAGTGTGTTTAAACTTTCAAAACAGGTACAATCAATGCTGGAACCATAAAGTGTCTTGATAAAGGTTTGACAGAATTAATAGAATCCACATAGCACTTTGGAAAGTAATACTATTCTGAAATGTTATTGTTTATAGCTAGTTGAGGAGAGTGGGGCGCATGAACAGAGAGCAGAATATACACACAAAAACATTATAATTACATATGGATTGATTGTAAAATAATTTGGTTTTCTAGCCCTGTCCCACATTTTGAACATAGAAGGCATGAATGTTTTATTTTTGTAAAAAAATTTCAAATAATACAATTTGATACCTTCAATATTCTGTTTTAGCTTCATCTTTTCATCTGAAATTTCATTATCTTCTATCACCTAAAAAAGGAAGAAAGTACTGAGAGAGTTAAAATGAAATTGAAGGAAGCATGATATTAATGATTGGTGCAACTTTAAAATAGATAAGAGATGATTCATTTGTTACTTGTTTGCCACAAGAAAGCACAAAAATATAGCTGCATCACGTCCACAAATCCCTTCTCTTCACCCAGCCACTCACGTTTGCATCATGGGATGTGTAGCGGTCTGCCTGGATGGCCTGGAGCCGGTTTGCTGTCACCCTCAGCTTCTCCTCCAGGTTCTGGATCTCCTCTCTGCTCTCTGACTGGGCCTTCTGTAGAGCCTGGTAGTCCATCATCTTCTTCTCTGAAAGATCCAGCCTCTCTCTCAGCTCCTCCCTGGATTTGTCCTGTTCCATCTGAAGCTTCTCCAGCTCCGCCAGCCTCTGCTCTGCTTTCTGCAGCTTCTCAGTAGCCTCCTTTAGCTCCAGGGCCTGCTTGCTGCTTTTGGCCTCGGCCTGGGTCCTCCATGTCTGGCTGCCCTCGGCCAGCTGGTCTTTGGCCTCCTGGAGGCGAGCACAGAGGTCCTCATGTTCCTTGGTCAGAATAGCTGCCTCAATCTTGTGTTTGGCCTTCAGATTCTCCACCTCCAGTTGGTGCTCCATCTTCAGGCTCTCCAGAGTGGTTCTCAGCTCCTGGGGGTCCTGCTCTTGGCCTGCTGAAGCAGCATGGTCACTACTCAACGAGGCCTTCAGTCCCTCCAATGAACGCTGGTGGTCATTGGCTAAAGTGTCCAATTTAGCCTGTGTTGAAAAACAGTAGTCAATTTAGTATACTGAAACATGCATACTAGGGTTACACAAATATATGGGGCCAATATTGGCCTTTTATTAAAAATTTGATATTGGCCAGTCAGTGTCCTCCATCTTCGATATGATGGATAAGATGCAGTTTAATTGATTTCATATTTATTGTATAATTGATCAGTACCACAATGGTTGTCTATGGAAAGCCCTTAACCTGAATTGATTCTAATGTGGCCTTTTGATTGGATTCCACATCTGCATGCATGAAATGTGTTGTTGTTGTTGTTATCCTGGCTTTCGATGAGGAGTTTTTGTGTCAAAATGCTGTTTCGTAGGCTTTTGGCTTTCACACTCCACCAAAAATTATGTGGGAAACACTGAATACAAAAAAAATTCTTGGACTTTTTTTACATGAAAATTGTCAAATTAAAAAAGATTCATGAATATGCCAGTAATTGGCAGCTTCAATCCAAAAATACTGCTATCGGCCTTCAAAAACCCATATTGGTTGAAATCACATACTTACACTACTTACATACAGAAAATTCTGAGAACACCGCTGAAATGACCCAACTGACTCAAACAGTTTTAAAACAGATTAAACAGATAATATTTGTATCAAATAAAATATAATGGGGTACTGTAATGGAAATTAATATTATTATGGAACATCTTAAACATCTTTAATTAATAGGTCATCTTTATAGGTCATTGAGACATCTTAATAGATCATAGTTCAGGTCTGTGACAGTTTTGTTTTGTTTTGTTCTCCTGTGTTCTCCTGTGTGAGAATCTCTTCCTAGTAAGAACAGAGTGGCCTGTCTCTGCCCCAGAAGAGGGGGGCGAGCTAGACAGGCTTGGCATGTTTTGGTTCTGAAATTATAAACAAAACCCTTCTATAATTGCCTGTACTGACCTTCATGTTGTTGAGTTCAGCCCAAGCTGTTGTCCTGTGTGCGCACACATTAAATCTTCAAAGAGACGCTCTTGTATTTGTCAGTTTTCTGAATCTCTCACAGCTGTTATAATTAATTAAGCGTGTAGAAGATTAAAATCTTTAACAGTACCTTCCAGGTGTCCATCATCTCCATGTTCTCCTTGGTGGCCTGTTGGACTTTCTGCTTCAGCTCACTGATCTCCTGGTTCTGTTTATCCACCACGGCCTTCAGTGAGTCTATCTCCTGCTGGCTTACTGCTAGGGCCGCCTCGTACTTCTCCTTAAGCTCGCTGCTCTCCTTGTAGTGCTCGCGGCCTGCCGACAGCAGCTGCTCCCGGAGGAGGAGGGTCTCCGGTTGGGTGCCCGACCCAGGGGTAGCGTCGCCGTCACTGGCTTGCTGCAAATCGGAGTCAGGGCCTCTGAGTTGAGCCTGGAGGTTCCCGATCTCGGCTCGCCGGAGGCTGAGCTCCTCCTCCAGCTGCATGATACGACTCTGTTCTTCAACTGTGGTTTGCTGATGAGAAAGATATAACATCCATCAATAATGCTGCAGGTTTGCTCATCATTGTGATAGCTGAAAGATGTCAGCGTTCCAAATGGATGACCTTATTACCGTAACAGGTGAAAGAGCTCCTGCAACAGAATGATGTCATTCGAAAGAAAAGGTGACATCGACAAAGCATCACACACAATGATTGAGTGTTTATGTGCAGAAATCAGGCCTCAGGAAACGACAGAATCACAAGCAGGAAAGCTGGGCCTGTAAACGATTAAGCATTCAAAGGGAAATCCTTGCAGGTCCTTGCAGGTTATGGATTGGAAATGAACAGGTCCAGGGCAATCCACAGTGAGATCCCTAAGTATCTGGACAACGACACACTGCTTAATGTTTTGGCTCCCTACTGTACTCGATATTTTGGATGTGAGATTATACAATGACTGAGGTTTGAGTCCAGACTGTCGGCTTTGATTTCAGGGCATTTGTAATCATATCAGATGAACGATTATAGAACTACAGATCTTTTTCTTCATGGTTCCCCTATGTCACCGTTCACAAGAGCATTTGGGCAGATTAAGATTATTTTCATAAAGTAGACATTTTAATTATGTACTAAAAAATTCGTATGGTGCTATTATATTTTTTAAGTCTATAACCCACAGTTTTGATATCCCATCACCAGGTTATCTTTACATTTATTTTCCATTTCAGTGTATCTCTATGAGAATTTGGCTATGAACTACGCTTGGCTCTACATTATTCTGAGGCATTATGGAGTGTATGCTTGACTAAATGAGTGTAATGGTTACACAAGGGTTAAACAAGGGTCTTAGTTATCTAAATATCCAGTAACCAACATGCTCCTGAGATACCTTGCTACTAATTTTCCTAATATTTTCTCTGGGGAAATGAATAGGGAGAAACAACCATTTAAGATTTAGAGAGATACATAATATTTGCCTACATCATTCATATCTATCTTTAATCTCTATATCAGTAACATGATGTTTGGAGGCTGAATTGTTACTTAGAATTGAACTTCGAGCCTTAATTGCTAATATTCGTTTAACCAACTATGTACTTCATAATGCCTCAGAGTAATTTATTGCCAAGTGTAATTACAGCTAAATCCTCATAGACATGAATCTAGTGGGGGGTAAATCCACAGAAACTCAAGTTTACTAACCTTTTTATGTTTGCGAGATAAGGTTTACCCACCTTTTCCATCTAATATAAATCTAAAACTTTCTTTTTCTAGCAGGCCAAAGGTATTGTTTATCATTTTAAGTGGAGTACTCTCAATGTACTGACAGCACTAGGAGTGAGTAATTCACAAGAACTCGGGTCAAAAAGTCCAAACAAACCATTATACTGTTCATCTTACACTGCTTCCCTCATATTAAATCTGACAGTCCGCACTTGAACGTTACAGTCATTGTGTAATTTCTCATCCAAAGTAATAACAATAAGGAGCCCAAGGATCAAACAATGTGACACTGTCCAAATATTTGTGCAGCTCACTGTATGTGCAAAGAAGTGGAAGATGAGAGGATAGGACAGCCATTCTCTGATTGTCTAGAAGCAGCCAAGCAAATACAATAAAGCCAACAGCAAATCTCATGACACATACAGACAACTGCAAACACCCTATCTATCCGATTACAATAAAATGGAGATTTAGAAAGAGGACTTGTTGCGCAGTGCATAGATGTTAATTTCAACCATCCGGGCAAACAATCTACTAGACCTCAGAAATGCTAGTTGATTGATATCAAAGAAATTGCCTGAATGGCATTCAGATTATGGCAAAACACACAAGAGTAAAAGGTTGTCTATGCAAGGTTAATGTCCTTGACAGCATCTGAAGTCAATCTGAAGTCAAGAATTTAGATAGCTTAGCAGAGGATCAAAGCCAAAACAAGATCAAATCTTTTTCACCTTGGTTCTCTTACCCAACCTCAAGGACACTGCATCATGTGTGCATCTTCCCTGTTGGCGAAAGCAGACCTTACTGCATATAGGAATCCAACATTTTAAAGCCTTTCGATGCCTTAAAATCAATAGCACAAGTCTGTACGGTACTAACAGGTATTGATTTTTGTCACCCTGGTCTATTATTGAGGAGGGTTTCTCTCTGAAGTGCAGCACCACATGTGCAAGCGGCATGAAAGACATATTTTCGTCCTTTGTTGGTTCTATAGTCAACCATCGGTGGTCAATAGGCATCATCTACATGTACAAATACATTTTGGGCCATTTCTTGTATATTGTGAAACATATCTCTAAACATATTCTGAAGTAGGCTTATATGTGAAATGTGTCTTTTTTCCATACGGGGCTGAGGGTGAGCTACAAAGTGTTATACCAAAATATTATTTTTAACTTGATCCTGAAAATTGTAATCAATATCATTTAAAATTGATTCTCCCAAGCTTGTCCTCTATCTCTTTCTCCCTCATCATCATCATCATCATCATCATCATGCACTCCATACTGTACCTGACAGCCAGGGCAACCTTATAAGCACAGAGGCCAAGGTCAAAGCCTCCCACCTGAATCTCAGCAGCAGCAACTTTGCTAAAAACTTTTCTCACTTGCTAGCCTTGATACTAGCTATTTCAATTTGAGTTGGAGATGCACTGACAGTATCTGTACTATTGGGATTGGCACCGATCCAGCTCTCGTGTACTTGGATCAGCAACTGAAGCTTTCATGATATCGGTACTTTAATGACATGTGCTTTGGCATGATATAAAACTTTTCCAGCAGAAGGAACATGTTTCCTGACATGTGAAAATGCTGAAATGCTGCTATTTGTGAAGTTCATAGGTTCATTCTTTTGTTTAGAAGAGGAAGCTTGGCTATGCAGGCTAAATTACATTCTGTTTTATTATGCCTAACCTACTGCACTGTTCTTTATCTGTTCACCTATTCTGAATAAGCTGTCCTTTATCTATTAACCTATTCTGAATAAGCTGTTAACCTATTCTGAATAAGATGTATTAGTGAGTCCATCAATAAGTTGTTTGACCAGTGTAAATAAAAAAGAGAGATGTGACATCCTCCAGCCTATGTTCGCCTATGTTATGTAGCCTATTTTCTATTTTATTATCATGTATCACTATTGTCATAATTTTTTTATTTGATTGAGGATTGTTATACAATGGTCAGTGCATAATTTAATCAAATGAAATAAATGCAGTTGATGCACTTGTAACTATCTTATAATAGGCCAATACTAGGCAGCATTAAGAACTGTAAATTGAGTAGTAATTGTTCGGTACTCATATTAGCTGATCTACTAAATAACATACTCGGCACTCATATCGGCTCTGAAAAATTGGTATCGGTGCACCTCTCATTTGAGTGAATGTAAGTTTGAACACCAAAGACAGGTGGAGTATGATGAGACTCGTGGAGCCGTGAGTCCCACTGCTATCAACAAAAAGCAAACAGGTGGAGAACCACACAAGACAGTGGCTACAGGCAAAGGGCTCATGGTTTTTACCCTCTTCTTCTCTAATTCTTTCTGAAGCGCCTCTGCTCTCGATTTTTCGAGGAGCAGACTCTGCTCAAGCTGACGAATATGGGCATGTTCCAATTTCGTCTGAGTCTACAGAGAGAGACAAAGAGAAAGACAGAGAGAACAAAAAAGACAAAGTGGTAGAAGAGAAGGGAAAACAACAAGACTCACAGGGCAAGAGGGTACAGACTGAAGGGAAAAGATATAGATCATAAAAGCAGTCAACAGATTATGAGAGGGCAGCTTTGTAGACTGAAAATAGTAAGACACGCCATCTCCAAGAGTCTGAGCTAACTTCAAGGAAAACTGAGCTGATCACATGATGGCGATCCACGAGGAGGCGGGGGCTGGGGATTTATGTCAGTGGTTATATACTGTATATATTAGGGCTGGCACTTATTTTAAATGGTGATGTTGAGATTGTACTTGCAGAGAAAATAAATCTTTTGACAGATAGACAGACAGACAGATATAGTTAAAGCTATATATTCTGAAGTATAATTATAATTTCAATAGTTTTCACTGCAATTCAAATCAATTCAAACATTTATTCTCATTAAGGAATATCACTTTTGTTTCTGAAAGCAATACATGTATCTTCTTAGTTATGCAATAGTCTACTAATGCACTATTACGACGTAAATTATCATAAAATGTTTGGTGAATTTGGTCAAGTGGCTTTATCTTAGACAGAATGATGTGGGCTTACTGTAGCATAGAGGCATTGCTTAAGGCTGGCACAAACGTTTCCATCCCTGTCAGTTACTGCTCTGCACACCCAGGGAGGCGATTAACTGATATGAGCTTTGGCAAACTCATATTTAGAGTTGGCCTTTCCTATTAGATATGCTTTTAATTGCACTTTAAGCGTGTCTTATCCTATTAGGCATTAAGCCTATTGTCTTTTTATCCTCTTTCATGCGTTAATATGGCTTCCACGCAGTGTTGGAACATTATGCTGGAATATTATAAAGTTAGGCAACACTTGCACAAAGCTAGGAGGAGAGAGATTAGGATGCGAGGTAGTGATTGTGGTATACAACTTTTTTAAATCAGTATTCTCAAGTAGTAGCCGTGAGTCTGTAGTCTCAAGAAGGTGCCAGGGCTCAAAACATACACCCGGCAGTTATTTATCTAATTTTAGAGAACTGTAGGCTGAAAGATTTGTAAAAATAACACTTCAGTTGACACTGTGTAATTACAAATTTGATTCAACGCGTATCCATTTGGAGTCTGAGTGCAGGGCCAGCCAGGAGCAGTGTCATATTCACTGATGTGTGAATAGGCAAAATATGAATATATTACATTTTCCAACAATTCAGGGACATAGAGAGGATAGACATTGTACCTTATCAAATTGATTTTAGATAAATTTTTCCTTCGTTGTATTAAAAGAGTATCTTAAAAGAAAATCTAAAATAATCCTCTTCAAACTGTTTGTATATGGTCTACAGAATATGTTAAGGCACACACATTCTTGAGTCAAGTTTGCTTGTATAGATCCCAGACTTTGTGTGGAAAGATGTAAGCAGCTTTTCTGCACACACACCATTATACATCTTGCCCACTGTCTTGAGTCACCAGGGTTTGAATTACTCTGCCGCTGTTATCTGGTCAGACAGCATAACGAACTGTCTACTGTAACATAGTTTAACGCTCTCAGGGTCCATGATGTTAAAGGATACACTGAATATCAATATTAGGCAGGCTTTCATACATTTCTGTTGCTAGAGCATCACACATACCTTGGTTTGCACAGCTAAACAAACAGCCCATACATTTCATGATTCATATAAGATGAGTGATGATGATGAATATTGATATGTGCTGATAAATACCTCCAGGTCTCCTTTGGTGATGGATTCCTCCTCCACTCTGAACTGGAGGTCCTCCACCTTCCTGTAGGAACAAAGTTGTATGGGATGTGACACAGAAGAAGAAAACATCAAAGGAACATGGACTCGCCATTGAGTAGTATCTGAGTCGCTCTAACAATTATCGGGCGGCTATGACTGACAGGCTTGACAACTACTGGCCAAGCAGTACAGGATTTGATATAATGATGGCATTTAATAGAAATGCATTTATTTGCTGCATATTAAACGGGGGTGCAAATACACATTCACTATCCAGTGCGCAATGGTTTAGACCAGTGGTTTTCAGTCAGAGCCCTGCTGGTTTTCATTCTAACCATCTAATCAGGGACTGATTTAAACCTGGGATGCCAGGTGAATGCAATTAACTGCAATTAACTACCTGGTAGGACAGAAAACCAGCAGCACTCTGGGTCCAGAGGACCAGGAAGTGGAGGTGACGATGTCAGAAGGAGAGATCAATGACTGATCAATGCAACAGACTTTACTTTAGTCAAGGTATGACACAGACAGAAATTGCAACCACAATCGGTTACCTAATTAGGTTAATTATCTCATGATATTAATAATAAAATTGTGATCATGAGAAGACAAAGTCTGATATCTCGAGATAATGAGATTATTAATTTGTGATTTTGAGATTACGGGAACAAAATACAAATTAGCGACCACGACCTCGGCTTCCATATGTTCCAAACAAGTTCAGGAACATTATTTTGTGGCTGGAATGCAAGAGCGGGTTTTAAAAAAAAATCTGTTTCTCTTTCAAATGGAATGGTTGCAAAATGATTCGATTGTCAAGCCCTGATGGATACTCATTTCACACCAAAATATAATATACATTTGGATTGCATTCCACACCAGCATTACCACATGAGAGACAAGGGGCACACCGTTTTTTTTGTCCCAATTCCTGATTGACAGTATCTCATCAAAGATTGTTTTGCTTTCAGTATGACTTTCACAGAAGCATGCACTGATTTTGCACGAACAAATGTGTAAATAATATGTAATAAAGTAGTACGAGCGACAGTAGAGATATTTCCTATGATATTACCTTTTCTCTTCTTCAAGCTGATTGGCCAGTTCCACTTTATCTTTCTGTGTGCTGGCCAACATAGCTTTGACTTGCTGGAGGGTGCTCTCATTCTCCGTTACAAACTGCGGTCAGTAATAAGAAAGGTGTTTGAGTAAGAAAATATGACCAAATGCACTCAACAGCAGTTCATTGTTGCATTCAATGATTGGAGCTGGTTTATGTTGAACAGAAGAAAAAAACATTATAGATGGACAATGGCTGCATTTACATGCATGAGTACCACGGCTATTGGCCATACTCCGGTTAAGGTTAACCATTTAACATGAACAACTGATACCCTGTGATTGAGTCTCCCTGTTGCCATGAATAAACCCATAAACAGAATATTCTCATCTCCCTCTTTGACTTCTAATGAAGGGAAAATAAATGATGATCCCAATAGTAATAAATAATAAGTGTGATTTTTACCCTTAACCCATAACTGTGTGAGTCTGAGATTGCATAAATGGCGAAAACCAGTGAAAAGAGTAAGATGTTTACATGCTACAGTATAGGAGTAAGCCAGGCATCTTAACCAGGTTTCTCATTATCAAACTATGAGCTTAACTTATGACATTACATGCATCGACCCAAAACCAGGTTACTTGAGCAACTGGGTTAAGAATGAAATTCTCTGTGCATGTAAATGCCATGTTGAAAAATGTTTCTATATTCTGCATAATATTCAAAGCTGATCACACACTTCAAGCTCATAATCATGTAGAATCAGGTCTGGAGTCAATTATGTCATTTCATTTATAGATAATAGAGAATTTTTCCTGCACTGTTTGAAGCATTAGGTATATAAGATATGAGACGCTGCCTTCTATTAACCATTCGTTACCTGGCAGATCATCACCTCGTTTGCTTTTGTCCATATACCTGCATGTGCTGGGCCTTGAGGGCGCTGAGCTCCTTCTCCACCTCGCAGATGTGGCTGGTGGCCTTGGCCACCTCGGCTCGCTCCAGGTCCCTCTCGGCTAGCAGCTGCTCGATGTGCTGCTGCTTCTCCTTCAGCGCTTCCTGCAGCGCGGTGGTGCCCGAGATCTTTCGGGCGTAGCGCGACGACGTCTCTGTTAACTTAAGAGGGAGAAGAGGTGGATGGAAACAAATATGAAAATGTGGGGCGGCGTAAAGGATGAAGAGGTAAGAGATGAGGGGGGGAGGAGGAGGAGAGGGGACAAAGGGTATAGAGGAGGTGAGGTTGGGGGCAAAAGGGTTAAGAAGGTAGGAAAAGAGGGAGAGAGAGGGGAAATTAAAGTGTTAGGAGAGAAAGTGAGTCAGGTAGGAATGTGGAAAGGGGGAAGGGATGGAAGTGGGAGAGATTAGATAAGAGTAGGGTCAGGGCGATATATCGGTTTGCCAATATATCAGACCAAATTTTAAAAAAATCGAACATCGGCCAGTCATGTCGTCCATCGCCGACGGAGGTTCCTCTCGGACCACAGCTAGTCCAAGTCAATGTATTGGTCTAATTCTGATGTGGCATTTTGATCAGATTCCATACATGCATGTTTTTATTATTAATATTTTTATTTCAGATGTCTGACCAGAGAACTCATTCCAGTGTGGTGTGGGAGAATTTTACTCAACAGTCTGTAAAACCTGCAATGAAACCTGCCTCACTCTGCCTTAAGGAGCTGCTAACACACCTAAAATGATTTCATTGGTCTGGCTTTCAATGGAGAGTTTTAGGGTGCCATGATGGTCTAAATAATGACAATAATATAAATTTGGAGGGATAAACACTGCATCCTTGTCATTTTGGGGATTTTGTTGGCATGAAAATGATCAAATTTGAAGGTATTCAATACTGGCACAAAATATTGCCTACTGGCAGCTTCAATCAAAAAGTATCGGTATCTGCCTTCAAAAATCCATATCGGTCTAACCCTACATACGTTTTTTTTTAATCCTTGCATTGGAAAAGTGACCATATCATCAACCTCAAGATCATAAATGCATTATGTAAGAAAAGACTGTGGGACTTTGCTGCAAATTTTTCTTTGACCACTAGAGTATGCTCTATGAAAGGATTCCTGCCTTACCTGTAAATTCAATACAATTCAATAACCTTATTTATACAGGGTAACATTGAGAATGGAGCTCTCTTTAACAGGGACAGGCTGGTTACAAGGCCAAAAAAGGATGTGTAAGTGATAACAGCTGCAAGTAGCATTGTGGGATTGGAAATTACCATAAGACTTGGGAGGGTTGAGGAGTATGAATAATGTGATATAAAATGTCTCAGAGTGATAAGCCACATCCATTAGCGACAAACTTCAGATCTGGGTTACCAAGGGGCCGAAGAAATTTCCAAAGATTCCAAACGTGACCAGGTTTTAGATAACTCATAACTCTGAACCCCAACACCGTGTTAAAACATAATACTAGCATGCATTTTCTGAAACCTTAGGATCACACAAGTATCCCAGAGTTGGCATTTCTTGTCTGTGACTTTGCAGTAAGCAAAGGTACACAATGCGGTTCTGATGAGAATACAGTCAAATAGCTAAAGTTAAGTGAAAAAAATAGACTATTTTGAAGACATTGAGCAACCTAGGCTCATCTGATAGAGATGACTCGACTTGAATACAGTTTCAGAGGTCCAGCTTTGACATGGTATCAAATACATGATTATATGAAGTCACCAAGGTCCCGAATTCATGGCTAAATTTTGTTTTGGCACCATTATCCTGTATTGCATCAAGGATTGCAGTCGTTGGCCAGGTGTTCAGTGATCATACCTTGACGGATTGGCATGGTATAGGTTCTGTAGAGAAACCCCAATGTAAAAATGTCATAACAAAATCTCTCACTATCTTTGTTTTCAAAGCCATAAATTGATATACCACACTTACAAATGCATTGCCTCATTGACTGAGGGTTTGCGCTGTGTGAAGTGTGTGCTATACCTCTAAATTGACCACATTGGAATGACAAGTTATTCACAAACCATGCACGAATAATAGCGCTGTGAAAACACATTGCATTTGTGCTTGAGATGCATATGCAAACCTGTTATTGAGGCCCTGCAAATTAGAGGCAGTGCCCAATGTACTATCACTTAGCAAAATTAACTGTGGCGCATCTAAGATCTTTTGAAAGGTGACAGTAAGTCAAAAGATTTTGTGCAGCGTGATCAGCTTGGTAATACAGAATGGCTGCTATCACTGCTGTCAGACGCAGCCATTGTTACCAACAATTTAGGAAAGTAAGGGAGAGGTATTCCATCCAAAATCTTCCAATTATCAAAAGTTGAATCATTGTGAGATACCCCAATGTCCCATTCATTTTAGTTTGTTGCCAGCAATCCAGTAGATTAGTCTTCAAGATGCAGAGCATGTTGAGAGGGGCTGTGTGGGTGCACACAGTGCTCTTTGTGGGGCGGGTCAATGAATCAGAGCCTCAGTGTGTACACCAACAACAAAATCCATAAAACAAAAAACTCATACTAACTGCCTAGTATGACAATCTAATCCAAAGGGCTGGTGCTGAGGATCTTGGCATTTTCAGAGTAGAAGCCATAAGGTACAAGATACACAACATGACAACTAACTTAGCTGAGGTGCTAGAGGCAAAACTTAGTAAAACCTTGACAGTAAAGACAGGACAGAAATGTGACAGCATTTCAATACGCTGAACTACTTCATCAACCCATTATTCACCTCTCTAGGCAAATTACATTTTCCTAACACAAAATTCATCATCCAAAACTCAAAATTCTACATTAAAATCCCCTAATAGATTACTTATTAAATCCCTTAACAGAAAGTCAAAATACAGATTTAACAAGCTTGCTTGGCATTTCAGAGAGCCTGAAAGGCGTTTTAAAGGTTGGGGAAATTACTTTTCTTGGTTTCAAAACACATTCATGCCATTTCAAGCCACTTTCTTTTAACAGTGCATCATGCTCTACATATGAACACTCCCCCTGCTCTCAGAGTATATTCAGGACATAATGCTAGAGTTTCCATCTTACCAGTCCAGTTCGGCTAGGTCGTCCACCCACGGAGGAGGCCACAGAGCTGACTGAGCTGATGGAGGAGCTGCTGGGGCTGTGGGCCAGGGAGGAAACCCCCATCGCCATCCGCTTGCTCTTCTTAGCCTTGGCCGGACTGGTGGAGGGGAAGCCGATGCGGATCACCTTGTGGATTGGGGCAAACAGGCCAAACTTGGGAAGACACTGAAAGTATCTACAGGAAGGATGGGAGGGGGAAAAGGAAAAGGTTAGGGATTTTACTTAGCAGTTACAGATTAAGTTGGATTATAAATCACTTCACGTTACTAATACAAATACATGAGGGTGAATGGATAGCATGTCTGGTCTATGTTTCAGAGCAGTTATTACTGCTGATGTTCATTGTGTTCAGCAGGAAAAGAACAAGTGAGGGCAATGTAAGATTGCAGTCCAGCACATAGCACAAACTAAATTGTCCTAGCTTTGTCTTTCTTGGCATTCGAATAAGTAAAACAATAGATGTTGGAGACATGTAAATGTATTGCTAAACAGTAGCAATAAACTGATTTCTTTTTCATTCATTTCTGGCATTTTAAGCTCAGGTAAGAATAGATGGGCCACTGATGATTGTCTGAACACAGACTAAAAATAATCATGATCACGATCAGCCATAGCATTAGCTGCTACTAATACTTCTAAGACTATTCTCATGCCAAAGAATCATCTAAATGTCACTTTAAAATAACAGGATTTGTATTTCAATCAGCAATGGTTGCTTAATCGCTGTGTTGTGTCTATTCATCATGTAGTGTAAAGTTTGCATGATGGAGTTTCACTGTCCCTGTTTCCATCAGAACAACTAATAACATGAATGACTATGGTGTTTGTTACGTCTTCATTTAGAGAAATTAATTAGTAGCCCTGTTATTATAAAAACCACCTGAAAAATCACAAAATCACTATGTGGGCATTATATTTGGGGAGAAAGACACAACCTTATGATCAATCAGACAAAGAGACATTTTTAGTGTAAAACAGTGAATAAATAAAGGGGTACTTTTGGATTTGGAACTATAGTTCTACTGAGAAGTTTTAAGTTTCCAGTTTTCCAGTTATGGTTTTTGGGCTAATGGCTCTATATTTCT
>OMLI01021860.1:0-12127 GCA_900302605.1 Rondeletia loricata
CTGTATTTTGAGTTGTGGTCTTAACCCGGTTAAGACTTTGAGGTTTTATTACTTACTTTATTTGTTTATTTGGAAATGATTTAAGGGGGAGTGTAATGGAATATAAAATACTTCTCTATGCACTTATGAAATTATTATGTGGAAACATCCACTTTGTTATGGCATGATGAGTGTTTAGACTATAGAGAAAGTCTCCTTTGCCCTCTGTTTCGTTTCACTCGGGAACGAACAGAGTGGCTTGGCCATGAAGATAACATCCAGACAGGCTGGAGCCATGAACAAATGAATGTAACCACACCTCTAAAATGTATTATAAGAGTCTACTGTAACTTTTCATCTTTGAGACATTCAGCTTCCCTCTTGATGAGTAAGATCTGTTGTCTCCATGCTTGCAAACATTAATAAACTAGTCAAAGAGTGATTGTGTCTTCAGATTGTATGATCAATCTCACCAGCAGTTATAAACAATTAAGCGTGCAGTGGAATTTCCACGACAGTTCAACAATGACCAAACAGACGGACAGAGCACTGTAGTTCAACAATCGAGCATGCGCAGTTCAGCAATGGCCGGACAGACAGACAGACAGACAGACTCCAGCACTTCATAGATATGGAAAAAAATTAATTAAATTAAATACAATTCTCAGAAAGGCCGCACCCCTTGCCGATTTAAAGTCCCAGCATCCCTGTGTTGTGATGCTGAAGAAAATTCTACTGTGAATTTAATGTTTTCATTTACCGAAGAGGAGTTTTTACATTAAATGTCAGCCGTTGCTAAATATGGCAGAGTACTGTGTGGCTGCTGTGGCAGTCTGTGCAATTTCTGTACCTTGAAAGATCTTGTACTTAATTGCAATTCAATCAACCTGCCATCTCTTGAAGTTAATCAGGACCGAAGGGCTGTAAATATCTGCAGAGCGGGGAGATTACAACACAACCTGTGCTAATTTTGCAGCAGCGTGGTGGGAAAAGGACACAGCTTAAGCAGTAATTTGATGGGGACTGTTGGAGAAAAGGCTAAATAAACAGTCAACCAGATGTTGTTTTGTCACTAGGGGATAATCTTGCCTCATTGAACACTCAGTAAATCCAGCTGTAAAAAATGAGAGTGGGCAGTCCACTCACCTTCTGTGTGTTTTTTATTTATTTATTCACACAGTTGGAAAGTGAGTGGCAACACGTTTGCCATCACGTGGCGGATTTAAGTGCTTGACTACCTGTGGGTACTCTGGATTCTTATAATGTTAAACTCATTTTCTTTGGCATTCATTACTCCATTCGATACTTTTTATTTACTTGGATACTGCTGTTACTGTGGACCATGGGGGCTTAAATGAAAGATGACTCAAACCTATACTCTTGAAGATGCTGACCATTTACAAGTAGCATTATTGGGCATGTTGGATCTGTCTTCAGCATCTTGTGAGACTTGTAGGTATGGTAATGGAAGAATCTTTTCAACCTGATAACAATGTACAAACATGTAGCTACAACATACTGGCAGAAAAGTTTGGAGCACTTTGCGTTTTAATTGTTGATGGGTTCATAAGGTGTTCAGACCCAGGAGGGCTGAAATCATATTGCTTTTCTCTTGATCTATAATTTTCCATTTGCTCAGAGATGCAGCATGCAAGATAAATTAAACTTTGGACTATGATAGAGAATGACAACTACCCATCACAATTGGTCTGTTGAAAACATTAAAAGGCCATAATTCACATGCTGCTTGTACTATCTGTGCTTACCCTAGAACCTGGCCACATCAACCATCAACTGATGGCTTTTCAACCTTTTAGATTATTTATTCCTCCTGCACCACTTGGACCAATGACCACCAAAGTTGGTATGCAGCATATGCAGACCAAAGGTTTATTAATGTATTATTATTACATTTTAGGTTAGGTTTGTTTTGGATAAGTGTATCAACAGTGGATGCAACAGTAAAATAAGCTTATATTCCTACTAGATTGCCAACAACAAAAATAGTAGCAACAATAGCAACAATAGTAAGAAGTGCAGGGTTCAGAGGCATCGTGCGTTCCTGGGACCATAGAATGATCATGTGACAGAGAAGTGCTAGGAAAAGAAATACAAATAAGAGCGAAGGAGAGAGGCAATGAATTCATTCCAGGGCATGGGCCTAGTACAACACTGATAATTTGTCCTTGGTAAACATTTTCATGAGAGGCCAGCATTCATGTTTGTAAAACCGCTGCTGAATCCACCAATAGGGGGCAGCAAAAGCCAAACAATTATGTCTGTATAGTGGACAAAGGTACAGGTACAGGTATCAATGTATGAATTTTGGATGTGATTGGTCAACATTACTGTAATATGTAATCACATAATGGCTTATGCCCCCAATTTTTTTAAATCTATTTCCATCTGTGTCGTAAATACGAAAAGAGATATTACTTTTTGTACATGGAAACAAGAATTTGAGGTAACAAACCAACTATGTGTAAAAAGGACGAAAGAACCAGCTCATCCAAAAAATTTGTGAGTGGCCAGACTCACTGTATAAATTGCCAGTGGAGTGGTACAACAAAATGACACTTTGAAGTGTGATGCCACCCTCAGGGAATATGAACAGGGGGAGGGAGAGTGAGACAACAGTAGGGCTGGTTTCTCTTACATTTGTGACATTATCTGCACAGAGAGTATACCATCAAAAGTCCAGCGAGAGATTTAAACTACTAGAAAGAGCATCAAGCTGTGCTTTTAAAAGTGAAATGTAAAATTAGTCAGGCTCACCAAAGCTAGGAAAGCCAAATATATATTCACTTTTAGCCAAAAAAGGTGAGTTTAAAAGTGATTTTATGATGTACTTATTCTTTAAACAGCAGACTTAACGTGATATTTCATTTTGGTGCATCCTTTACAGTTTTTAGTATTTACATGGGCTGTTTTTGGAACTCATGGTCACCACCAATCACTTTTATTTTGAAAACTTAGTCTAATAATCAAACTTTTATCAAACAAACAAGCCAAAATAGAGCTAGGTAAAATGATTTCTTACCGTATCCAGGATCATATTTTTCAAGAAGTAATTGTGTCTCTTCACAGTTCTTGATATGGAGAGCTGGGGAAAGTAGCCTGGATGCTGGTGGTGACTGCAGATCCCCAGGGAAGTGAATGATGGAGGTTGACTGCTAAAAAGTGAAAATGGTGTACAAAGGTGAAATCACAGTTCTTTACTATGTGTTGACAGTTTCAAGAGCTAAAATTACTGAAGGTGGTGATAACAAAAAAGGCATCAAATATATTTGTTCTCAAAATAATGTTATGAAAAAGATTAGTTGAGTAAAGGAGGAAAATGTGATAACTCACCGTCTCTTCAGTCTGGAAGACTTGCCATTGTGATAGCTCCATTTTCAAAAAATTTTGAATGAAAAAACAAACAAACACGCCAGTGCATTAATACCCATCACCTCTTCCTTCTGAAATTGTGTCTGGATTATTGTTGATAGAACTAGAGAGAATGGAGAAACACTGTAAATGCAGGATATGTTGTTTGGTCTGTCAGATTACTGCAATTCCCCTTTAAAACCTTCTGCTGCTCAAAAGTATATCCAAATGAAACGTGCAATGCAAGAGAAACACGTAGACAGGCTATAAGAATGCTTCATCCTCTGTTGTTGAAATGTCCAATTGTATGCAGGAAGTGTGTTGCTATTGATTAGTTCTTCTATTACTTTGCTGTCCTCATGGCAACAACAACCTGGCTCTGGACGCATTGGTGTTTCGGGCATGCTGGGGGATTATATACGAGCTCATGGAATCCATCCAGCACATTGCATTGGATGACAGGAGGCAAGTACAGGTCAGCCAAATACAGAGATTTAGGTGTAACACCAGATGGGAATTAATTTAAAGGCTGACGCTTATAAATAAAGGGATATCTTTTCAGCTCGGCTTCAGTCATTGGTCCGTCAGATCCTAGTGAAAGTTTGATACAGACAGACACATAACTGTACATTTGCAATTGTTTTGTAAATTCCTGGCTTGCAGCAAATACGAGGGTAGTTTTAGGTTGAAATATCTTGTCCAACCTGTCAGATTTTCCCATCAGAATTACAGCCAGTCGGGGCATCCTGGTGGTTCAGTGGTCTAAGGCATACCATGTAAACGTGATACTCTGGGTTCAAATCTGGCCCAGGACCCTTGTCGCATGTCATCTCCCTCTCTTTCCCAGTCTTTCCTGTCTCTCTCTCTACTTTGAACTATCTAAAAAAAGGCACATACACACACACAAAAAATCTGGGGCTCACCAGTATGCAATAAGCAAAACAAGTGGAAATAAATTCATGACTAACTTTCTCCAAGTCATACATGGTAACTACATGCCATTTTGGTGAAGTTTCTTAGGTGATGAAAGCAGGACTAGACAACCCTCTTCACGTGTATTTCTAAGTTAAGTATGGGGTCATAGAAAATGTTGCTCATATTTAAGTTAGTGGACAAAGAACCACGGTCATTTTCAACTTGAGCTCTTGCAGGATGGGAGCTTAACAAAAGGAATTCAGATGTTGTCATGATTGATGTATCACTGTCCAAAAATTAAGCCACTTTTCAATATTTACTATCAATAATTCTATCAATGACAAATTATCAGACTACAATACATACAAATGCGAATTGCCTTTTTCAGAGGTCCAATTTGTCCTGTTTCCATTGTCCTGCAGTCACATGACAGGTGCCTTAAAATGCATCAACTGTTTACTACAAAGGCAGTGTGTGTGTGTATATATATGTATATGTATATACATATATATATATATATAATTTGGACCTTGAGCCATAAATAAATGTTTATTTTTTTGATGAATGTGTCCTGCTATTGTTCTTGTCTTTCATGTACTGCTATTATTCATGTCTTTCAAATCAATTTGGCATTGCATAAGCTTTGACCAAATGTATATCATATAGGCCCATTGGTCCAGGCTCGCAGGATCTCTGAATTAAGGTGCTTGGTGTGGTCAGGGTCTTGGTCTCGGGCCAGCAAATCATTCTGTAATACTGCTGATTGAGACAGGATTACTTGTTTGCAGGAGAATCATGTTTGAGTATCCAGTGGTAATAACAATATATAGAAGAAAGTGTTCATGCTGTTAAGAAAATATCAAAACAACAAAACAGGGGCTTTATTTTTGTATTTGTTGGTATTGAAAATAATAATAATAAAATAATAATTTTTATGATTATGGATAGAGAAAGTATGTAATTTAGGTTCCCAATACAAAAAACTCAAATTATAATGTCAACATGTTACATTCAGTTTGGACTTTATTGCATCATTCAGTACTTTCTTATTTACATTAAATCAAGGAACAACTTAAAGTCTGACCGAAATTGTGGAAATAGTAATGATAATGTGATAGCCTACTTTATTGATCCCTGAAGGAAATGTTTCTTTTTTCTTGCCGCCCTCCACAGGTGGTCAGGCTCAGCTACAGAGCAGCACCCCTGGAGCTGGTAGGGATTCAGTGTTCTGCTCAAGGACACTTCAGCAGGGTGGATGTTTGCTGTCACAGGCGCTTGAACCCGGGTCCTCAGGTTGAAGAGCAATAGGTTGAAGAAGAATAGTCTCCCTATTTACAACGCCACTCTGCCTTACGCTGCCCTTGTCAATTACATATCAAATTGTTGATAAAATAGCAAACGCTCAATCCAGACTCAACGAAAGTCAAAGAATGAAAAGCAATCAGGTGTCAAAGTAGAATTGCCTCCATCTGCCCTCCACTGCGGGATTACACGGTGTGTTGATAGATGCGTGGTATCACCACTGAAGAGGAGCCAATGTTGAGTCAGGAATTTGCCATCTGGTTCCTCGGAACCTGCGTTCATCAGCAATTCTCTGTCCAACCCCGGATTCAGGAAGAGAAAAGATCAGTGACACAGGCCGAGAACAGTATCAGCCAAATCAAAGTTGCACATTCTATAATACCCTCTGGTTTTTTCCCATATTGTTTCTTCCATTCCTGTGGTGGCGGCTGCTGGGATGTTTTGGGTAATTCTTGAGTGTTGCTTTTAGTGTCCATAAGGTATGCAGCACTAGTCAGCAAGTTACTGTATATAACATGAGATACATAAATATTTAAATGACAGCACAAATTTGCGAGGGGGGTGGGGGGGTATTTGGGTAATATACATCACTTTGGAGATGAATATGAAATAGTTGGCACAAGTATTTTGATACTTTTAAACCCTTGAATTCTGATTTTAAATGTTCCCTTAAGTAGCTTAAAAGTTAGAAAAAAAATGTGTTTCTATAATGTACGACAATGTCACATACATATTCTGTATCTGCTTGTTCCAACGCTTCATTGAAGCTACAGCACGCTTATACTGAGTGAAATATTCAAACCCAAGAAGCCATTTTTTTATGGCTGCATCATTACCTCAAATGGAAAAAATCTAGATGTCTTGTGCATCATTTTATACACATTTCCCTGTAATTCGGCATGACATATTTGCTATCTTTAGAAACCTTGGGATCTTGACAAAAATTTAAAATAAAGTTCTGTGGGTTTGAGCAAAACGTGTTTGTAATGATGGACCCACCGGCGGGATCGGCAGGGTTGAAGAGGATAAGAGGTAGAAATTATAACAGTTATACACGGTACAAAACCATTTGATGATTGTCAAACATCTGTATTAGCTATTTTTATTATTTTGTTCTTAATGCAACAATGCCATTATTTTTTTTTACATATGGACAAGGCAAGAATGACATAGGAATAACTCATGGTGAAAGCAGCAGGCTCCACAATAGTCATCATCACTCACCACTGTAGTTTCCGGACAAGGGTAAAGTGTCTGCTGTTGTGGTTGGTGGTGACGACATCAGTGATTCTCTGAATGTGAGGAGCCTTGGATTTCCAGTTGTTAATGGCTAAAAGGGTGAAGTTGCTTTTCCAAGCATCCCTGCTGAGAGTTCAAGCTAAATAACTGCCACTCTCATTAAGAAATCAGACTGACACTGACAGAAATTAGCATCATTAGTGGTACATTTGCACTGTGGTTGGTAAGTCAGCCAATTCCACACCCCACTTTGTCAAGTAGCCATCTTATCTTGTCGCTTTGCGTTTCTGTTCTAAAAATTGTGGCTGCTAAGATACTAAGTTGGCTGATGAAACTCTGACTCTACTAACCACTGTGATCACTGCACATAAATGCTGAACATGTCACTCTATCTCATGTGACCTGTTCACTCTGTCAGCATCATGCACTGAGCAATTGATGCAACTGCTTAGGAAAAGCACAGTGGCAGCGGATCTTAGACCAGCACATTGATAATGCCTGTATTGGGTACTGTGAGGGTGCTACAGCAATTTAGGAGTGCTAGAAGACAGCATCAACAAGACACACAGCTGCCCAGTATGGAAACACTATGCATGACTATCATTTAATGTAAAACATCAAACAGTTTATTGGGGGTGCTATGATTAGATGTTCCTTGAATGCAAGAGGTGAAAGTATATTAATGTTACATGTAAGCGCACTAATGAACAAAAGCGCATAAAGGGACAAACACAAAAAGGCTTATATAGGACATGCAGCTATGCAACGCGTTTCAAGCTCAAAGCTCTTCCTCAGGCAGCACTGAATGGAAGTGGAGGAGGACCCTAGAAATAGGACAAGGGGAGATCACATGACATCACCTGAGACAGCCCCAAATAGCCACAGTATACAAATAGTAATATAAACATATCTACTGCACACAGAGAAGCACATAGGACAAAAATCAAGTGTCCATGTTCCATGAAGTGGATAGCAAGTGGGGAAGTGCTGTCCTCCCTGTTTATACTGCTCTTATGTGCAATAATACGTGTCCGAAGGGTGCGAGATGTCTTACCCACACATATAGTTTGGAGCAGGGGCATTGGATGGCGTAGATAACTCCCTGGGAGGCACAAGTGGTAAGAGATTGATAGTCTGGCCAGTCCTGGGGTTTGAGAATTCTTTATATTTGTGGGAAAGAGGGCAAATAGAACAATGTGCACAAGTTTGGAGTCCTGCGGGTGGGGGCAGCCTGTCCAGGGTGCTCTGTTTGGGTGCAGAGGGAATGTGTTGGGCATGTACCAGATCATCTCTGAGGTTTGTGTTACGTTTGAGAAGAACATGAGAATACATGCCAATGTTTGAGTTGGATTCTTTTGATTTGGATTTTGGATTTATTTTGGATTTACAAAGGCAGACTGACGGCTCTCCTACATACATACTTATCAGTTGTTTTATTCTAGTTCAATGTTGTTTAAAAATCATTTTAAAGGCCCACTTTTACTTTATGGCCTTTCAGTGTGACTGATGTGTTTTACAGTATCAGCTTTTTTTGGTAATGTACTTGGTCTTTTTTGTCTCTTTAGATTGTTTCTTGTTCTGTTATCTTTATTTCTTTAACCCTGTAAAGCACTTTGTAGCAAAAATGTTTGTGTTTAAGGCGCTATATAGATAAAGTTGACTTTACTACAGCTTTCTGTTAAAAAATAGCCATACCAGAGATTCCAAAATTGTGTATTTAGAGAGTTACAGGGAAGGTATTCGACAAACCACCAGCAGGAAGGGTATAATGATATTTGGTCACTGCACAGTAGGTTTTGAAATTAAATTCACATGACAAGCCAGTGAGCAGATACACAGAAAAACAGACAGAGTCAAAAAACTGTTTGTATTAGGAAACTATACTTCCTCTTTTAAGCGTGAAGGTTTTCTAGCATGTGAAGTCTGAGAAGTGCACTTTCTTTCCAGGACAAACTTAACCCAGTTGATTATAGCAAGGTAAACCATTTTCTCTTATTTGTAGCAATGTATTTGGATGGTTTGGATGGATAGTGTTCTGTGAGTGAAATTCTAATGTAAGTCAAAGTTTAGTCATATCGATTACTGGCAATATGGTGTAGATAACTGTAAGAGGACAGAAATGATTTGCTGAGACAGAGACTCAGAGATTACAGTAAAACAAGATTTAGAACTTCCTCTTTTTGCTGCGTTTGAAGTCTACTGTCACATAACAGAAGGACATGACAGCCTAGCATAATTTTTATTTGATAATCGTGATTATTGTGATATCAAAGTCTAACAGTTGTTCAATTGAAAAAGGTTCACATATTTGATCTTGTTTTACAGGTTCCACCTCTGTAGCAACTGTTACCTGTGTTTAACCTTCAAATATTTTTTATGTCATATATCATCATATATCAAAACATATCATGTTTTCAGACTTTGTTTTGCCCAAGTGTACATTGTGATCATGAATACCTTTAACACAACTAGTCTTTAACCTAAATGTAAGAATATTTCCCACCACAGAAAGGTTTATATTGGCGAAATGTTACTGTCAAACTAGTTAGCTCTTGATACAGGGGCTGATGCTATAATACAAAAACATGAATTCTAAAAGTAGGCCTATTATGAATCTGTAAAAGGTTTGTTTATGTTGGTATTGTTTGATTTGAGTCTTAAAAGTAAAGTTAATCAAGCTATTTTTGGAACAAGGCTCATTTGAAATATTACTTATATTGATTCTTTAGTCGTGTGCATTTGTAAACAGGACAATGAGATAGTTAGGGTCTCTGACTGGTATCAGTGATGATTTGTAGAGTCATATGAAGATGTGTTCAGACAATCTACCACAACCCTTGTTTAACAGTTTGACAGTTCAAATTGTGAGTGATTTTTCAAAATTGCCAGAATAACATAAGAATCACATCTGCTCATTAATGTGACTGGTCTTAGTTTTGCCTTTGCAGCATGCACATCTTGTGTGCGGTGTTGCTTTTGGCCTTTCTGGTCCTTTGTCAGTCTTCCTCTGCCTTAAATGAACAATGGGAAGAGTGGAAAATCAAGTATCAGAAGGTTTATGATAATCAGGTAAGGTTTTGAAAACCTCTCTTGCGCTCTCTCTCTTTGTCACACACACACACACACACACACACACACACACACACACACACACACACACACACACACACACTGGTGCACCATCCGACCAGGCAGTCAATGTGTTTGTTTCAGGCTGAGATCCTCTACAGGAGAAAGGTATGGGAGAAGAACATGAAGCTGGTGCTGAGACACAATCAGGAGGCCTCAGCAGGACAGCACAGCTTCACTATGGGACTCAACCACTTGGCTGACATGGTATGCTTCTCCTCCACTGCAACATTTTGTATTTTTAGTCTTATGCCTAGAAAGCAGGTTTGTTTTTAGTTTTTTTTACTTTTTCAGCATGGGACCCAAATGAGAAATTTAGGGCTCACAGACATGGTTTAGATTAAGACTTATATTGAATATCTTAATCTGGAGTAACTAAACGACAACATTTAAGTGGCTTTCATGCACACGGCCCAAACTGGTTGAGTAACTTCTGGATTATGATGTCCAAGATTTATAATAAACCTAATCTGACCAAGGTGTGCAAAGTTTCCTCAAAATATGAATTTATATTTAGACATGCGTATACTTTGCGTACTGTCAGTGTATCTGGATTGAGATAAAACCAACAAATATAAGAAAATATAAGCCAGCATGACAAATATGGTACAAAAACTATTGTAATTTGAATTGCTGCAATAATTGCTGCAATAATTGCAAAAAAAATACATGAAAAGATTAATGCAAATGCTTGTTATGTTAATGTCATATCACAGATGACTAACGTTAATAATCCAGCAAGGTTTGAATGACAAAAAACAGTATTTCCAATATTCAAAGACAGCTTCTTTTAGTGGAAGATCCTCTGAACTTACTAAAACTAACCTTAAACCAGGCCAAAGCCAGCCAGGAATAAATCAAGAAATTACCTTTAACCTAGTAAACAGTTTTTGTGATAACTACAAGGAGCCAACCCTACAGCCACACAAATTGTTTATTGTTTATTGTTTTATTGTTTTATTAGGATCCCCATTAGCTGGCAAATTACTGACAGCTAGTCTTCCTGGGATCCTTTCAAAAAGAAATAGAAATAGAATAGAAATGAATCCCTAATTAATCACATCTGTTAATAAAATAAATCTTACAACCTGAATTTTGCAACTTCTAAGTGCAAAACTAACTCCTTTTATTTGTTACTTTTTTAGTCACACTGTGAACATTTCTGCACAGAGCACTTGGTGTCATCTGGCAGATTGGAATTGGATTTATACCTTTGGTTTTTGTCCCCACTTTGTGGTGATATTCGGTATGGCACACTCCGTCCGGTTGCAACAAAGAGGTGAACTCTTCTTGCTAATTACACATCAACACATATGTGATTGGACCTGTGCACCAGCCGAACCTGCAGACCCACTCTTGACATCCTCAACTAATGTACATTTACATTCTTTGGCCTCTGTTGGTGCTAGGCGGTTGTCACTGCGATTGACCAACAATGTTAATCTGAAGTTAAACCTGACCCCATGGAGGCTTAATTTAAACCATGACCTGGAGCAGCTCTAATCTTCCTTTATACAATCTGATTAATGTAATCCAGAATAGGCTGGGGCAATCTGGACACTCTAGCGCTATTATAAACTGTTGTTACATTAAGTCATATGTACATGTAAAGTAGTATAGAATATTAACAATATAACATTGCAATCAAACTACATTGTTGAGGTGTCACCAAATTATTTTCATACTGTGTCATAACATGTCTAGGTAAAACGCTCATTCAGCTAGTCAAGAAACATGGACTTTCAAAGAGCAAAAACCAATTGACCATTTATGAACCCTCTTTTCTATTAAGACAGCAGAGGAAGTCAATGAGAAGCTGAATGGCTTAAAGGTGGAAGACCCTATTAACTTTAGAAACCGGACCTTCATGCAAGTGAGTGGCTTTCCAATCCCTCTGAGTGTGGACTGGAGGCAGAGGGACATGGTCAGTCCAGTCCAGAACCAGGTCAGCAATGCTGTGAGATAAGAGAATAAGCTTTTGAAAGGAAAAGGTTTGTACACTAATGGATACCCTGTGGCATTTGACATGATGGTTCTGAAAATTTTCCCTTTTTCTCTTTCTCTTTTTTGCACACACACACACACACACACACACACACACACACACACACACAAACACACACACAATTGACAACCATTCACAGCTTAAAAATGCATTTAAAACTCACAAACTGTCAGATCAGAGTGAAAACAT
>OMLI01021863.1:0-10503 GCA_900302605.1 Rondeletia loricata
TGTTCACCCTCATTGCACAAGTCTCTAATAGTTGTCTTATTGTCCCTTATGATTGCAAATCGTATTGGCAGTGTTGTAATCTTATCACTTATTTTAATTGCAGTGTTCTGATCTGCAGGATTGTACTACTGTAGGATTTCACAAAGCATGCAAGTCAATGCACTCCTGTCCTTTTGGCTCTCTCACACACACACACACACACACACACACACACACACGCACGCACGCACACGCACGCACGCACGCACGCACACACACACACACATACACACTTAAATAAGGGGGTGGGGACTGTAGATCTGTCTGTTTGTTGTCAATTGTCATTCATATTCAATTAAAACATTGCATATCACTCCCACAACAATTGGTCTGCTTATTTATGGCTATTTACAATTAATTTGAATATTTACTTTTTACTTCTGGTACTTACAGTAAGTACATTTTAAATCGGATACTTTTGTACTTTTACTCAAGTGGTGTTTGAATGGGGGACTTTCTACTTTTACTGGAGTCATTTTTTAATTAAGTATCTATACTTTTACTCGAGTACAACTTTTGAGTACTTTTACCACCCCTGCATTTGGCCATAGGACAGGGATGAATGTGTGTTTCTAGGAATTCACGTAAACATAGTAGGCCTAATAAGCCCTTGACTTGACATGGAAAGTGTATAAACATCAGTAATATGTTAGAGATGACACAGACATTTGCTATGTCTTGAACACTTTACTCAACCCCAAATTAGGTGTGAGCTGGCGCTACAACAGAGCTATGGATTCGTTCAGTGACAAGCCAGACCTTCTGGCCACTCAGAAGGTTGGGAAGGGGATGAGAACTATGGCGGCGATTGTAGTTCCTATCCTGCCGAAGTCGGCCCTCCTCATCCTTCTGTCGGAACTCCTGTAGGCCAGGCCACTTGGGAGTGAGCTTTCCAGGAGGTAGGGTGGTACGCAAGCGCCTCCCCATGAGCAGTTGGGAGGGGGAGAAGCCATGCTCCAAGGGTGTGATCTGTATCCTGCAACCACCACCATCTTTCTTTTTTTTTTACTTCAAATGATCTGCGGGTCGGGAGCTGCGCGAGCTAGCGAACGCTCTAGCGCTGCGAATCACGCACTACTCACAGGAGCTTCGCGCGTTTCACTCTGGTCTCCCTAGCGCCATATCGGAGCTCTAGCAGCGCCTAAACACCACTTTCACTTGAAAGTCCACTTCTGACACCATGTATAAACATCAGTAATATGTTAGAGATGACACGGAGACATTTGCTACGTCTGGATGGAACACGTTACTCAACTGCTACAATCTTCCACACACACGTCGTACCCCCCCCAGGGCATTATGGGAACTGTAGTGTCTACCAGTACAGAAAGGTTTTCAGCTCTACAGTAATCCCACTCAAAATATCCCTAGTGGCAGTACTGTGGTTTTGCCTGACAAGAGTGTGCTGCATACAAACCCTACCCTCTTTAAACATCATTGCTGTTTGAAGGCTTCTTTCCCAATCAGGGTCTATTTAATTGGCAATCATGGTAACTAGTTTGTATGCTTTCGAAATTACAATGGTTTATGATTTATATATCACAGATAAAGTTAATTTCATCAGACAATCTGAAGGTCAAGATGTATTCCAAATTGTTTTGTTTTTTTTTATAAATGAAGCCCCAGGTGGAAAGGTTCAGCTCCTGAACCTGGATGGATTTACACTTTGGTTATGATCACAGGATTTATAAATTATGTTCACTTAAACACTTTGCAGAATTAGGAAAATTACTTGTTTGTTGAAAAGACACAAGGGGTTTTATTCCATGACTGAAAGGAAATATTTAAATTTTCATATCCAAGTGTTCATATTCATAATGGAAAAAATAAAACCAGACAATCACAAATTCTTCAATCACAGGGGGATTTAAAAAATATCTAGCACACCTTGTATACCTACAACAGCTTTCAGACATACAGACCATATAATGGTCAGGTGTGGAAAACCAGTCAAGTTTACAGTACATATGATAATCTCCAAACACTGATGCAAGGGAAATTTACAATTTATAGAAAGACACACACATGGTTTTTACTGACTTTTCTAAATTAAAGACTCATTCCATAGATTTCACCATTAAAAGTATGTTTAAATCTGGCATAGCTCTAATGCATAATGAAAAAAATATTCAACACCATGAGTTGGTATGATTCTCACTTTCAGTAGCAAAAAAAACAAAAAAACATTATACCTTTATGGCCAAAAGTAATAATTTATTATTACTTTTTTCAATCAATTTTCATTTAACCACATAGACAGACATAAGCAATTCTACCAATACAATGTTTCTACGAATACAGTTTTCAAAATATAACCACAGGAAATCTGTAGAGCGTACTATCAAAAGGTAGAATCAACCTGTAGTTGAGTCCTAAGGAACTCACAAGTTCCTGCTCCTGAAGGATGCATATAAAGTCAGTGGTACAACTTAACACGGGCTAGCAGCGCCACCTCTGTCTGACACCTCGTCGCTATAACGCTGGCCGTCCGTTCAGTTTGTCATGCATGAGGGCGATGGCCCCTCCAGTGAAGTCTCTGAGAACCTGCACCGTCTCCCGTTGGAGCTGCAACGATTCGCGCACAAACTCCTGCTGGGTCTCAGCCAGCTGCTGCACCGACTCGGACAGGAGCTCCAGGGAGCGTGACACAGTCTCCAGCAGGATATTGGTGGCATGCTGCTCTTGAAGGCTCAGCGACGCATTCCGTAGCATGCTGTCCTTCGCGTTCTGCGAAGGCTGACCTGGTGGAGGAAGGATGGCCGTTGAGGATGAAGGTGCGTTTGAGGGCTGGGGGGGTCCTGCGCCTCGTTTCTGGATGCCGTTATTTCCTTGGTGATCCTCTACAGGTTTTGCTGCCTGAGTGGATGGCAACATGTCATCGTCTGAGTCCGCAAATGCAGCTTCAGCGTCTTGAGTCAAAGAGAAAGGCACATTCGTGTTTGCTTATTACAACAAAATGTTACACAAGGGTTTTTCTTAATTTCCGAAGAATTCTTGTTGACAACTTACCTTCTATAGCAGGTATTTCATATTGCGTTTCAAAGGAGGGCTGTGATGAGTCCCCTGCAACATTCAATGGATTAAAAAAAACATTTTATCACATTATGTTCTGTCTAGTCAAGCTATTTCAAAGCACTCACGAGATGAGCCACTGTAGTTGGGAATGGACTGATCATCTTTGGCACCGGGCTGGGCTGGTCCAGTCATGGAATAGGAGGACGGTGGCGGCATAGAAGCCATGTCCATCCCTCCGTTGGGGGAACTCTGCATTCCAATCATGTCCTCCTCTTCCATTTCATCTTCCTCCTCCGGACCATCGTCGTCGTCTCCCAGCGGCCCAAAGTCACCGGTGCTCTGGTCTCCCTCGTCCATCTCCAGAATCTGGTGCACTATTCTCTCAATTTGAGTGAGGTCTCGGGACAGACGTGAGTTGAGGCCCCTGTGGGGCACTGTCCCTGTCCGCATGGCAGCCACTTTCCGCTTGGTGTCACACTTCAGGTCGGACCACTTCTTGACGACCTCGATGACCTCACGCTGGCACTCCCCAATCTCATTCACACGTGCGGTAATCTCTGCCCATGTGCGCTTCTTAATGTCTGTTGGCACGCCACGGTTGAATTTGCCTTTGAGTAGAGAGAAAAAGCAACAGTAATCTGAAGTGTTTGCCTGAAAATGTCACCCTGTCAGCAGTAGGGCTAAATTCAACATATATTCTTTTTGGCTGCAATGAGTCATAATCTTGGCATGTGATGCCTTACGGAACATTCTCTACTATGGCTGTGGTGGGGAATGACAAATTACTGTAAATCACTCATTCACTTTCCCGGATGTGTAAAAACCAATACACAGAACCCAATTTTCTAAAAACAATACCTCTAAACATGTACAGTACCTACAGAAAATGACTGCAACCACTCTGCAGGGCATAAGCATTGAAAGTAACATACCCACAACAACCTGGCGATGTTTTCTCACTTCATCCAACAGTATATGGACTTCACTGAAAGTGAAACGAGCTTTTCTTTTCTTGAAGCGAGTGACACTGTCTTGGTTGTAGAATAGTGCTGAAGACATCCTCCACACACACACACAGTGTGACTAGGTAGTCAGCTGCTTTGTGGGCTCTGCTGTGCTTCTACTTCTTCGGCTGTCAGCAGCCCTTGTGGCAACAGGCTAATAAACATAGAAACGAGAGCAAGTGTTGATGGTTAAAATATTATTTCACCAGTGTTTTCATTGATTGTTTCATATTGTGGGCATTGTAGCAGCTTTAAACTGTAACTTTGACTTGACAATGAAATGGTGTCCCGAGGTCATGCTCCATACTTTGATAAACAGCATGGAAATAAGAATGTGACGAAGCCCGATTGATCAGCTAACTAGGACAGAGATCGATAGCCGAGCATCCCCGTTTCTAGCTCTTATTGCACAAGGTGTCTAGGATCTTCACCAAGGAAAAGAAAACAACGTTTTACCGTAGCAGCGCCACTGTCAGTGCGGCTCATGAAAGAGTGACTGAACAATGGACGATGTACGCGACAGCTGGTTAGCTGCCTAGATGCTCGCGCCACATTTCAGTCAAACAAGGAATCCACTTTGCAGTTGCTTAACGTTACTTGTTTACCGGCTAACAGGTAATCTCCCTCCTGTTGTCAAGTTACAGTCAGCTTCACTGTAATGTGACACAACAGGGCTAGCTCTGTTTGTAGCAAGGCGATGTTAGCTAATGCTAGTACAGGCTAGCTAGTAAAGGCTAACGTAGTAGATAGTTTACTACAAGCTCACTTCCGGGGTTATCGAATGATTACAAACACAATGAGGTGTGAGTGGTCTTATTTATGGCGATGAACATACCCACAATTCAAGCAAGTTGGGATTTGGTCCAGAAATGAGTCCAGAACAATTCGGCTAGATAGATAGCGACAAGCACCAGTGTCAAGCCAGCCAGAAGAATAAGACGTCCGGCCGAAGTTTTCAACAATAAAAGCACTACTGACGAACATAAGTTGTACGATTATACTACATTCTTTTTAGTGTCGGTTTTACAGCTGTACCTCCACATCATGTTTAATGTAATTAATCAACTGACTATTTCGATACGGGTTTTGTTCTGTTCACCCCAGTTCTCTATTTCGTTTTCCAAAGTGACAATGTGTTGCTTTTATTTTCCGGTGCCAGTGTAGCCCGCAGAGGCTGCCGCCGTAGATTACGCTGGTCCAACACACACACACACACACACACACACACACACACACACACACACACGATCAAAAGGCCCCTGATGAGGTGAGGTATTTGGTTAAAAGTAGTTACACCATTGCATAGGTATGCCAGAGGGTGGAGGAAAAGTCATGCAAAAATCTTAATAAATACATATACATTCATTTGTTTTTCTTAGCGGAGGTCAAAATTGTTTTCATTTTGACCTCGTTTTCATTTTCAAACAGGCTACACTGGAGATGTTTTGTAGGCCTACTACTGAATTTGAATTTGTGAATATGAAGTTTTCCTATTTTCCTAACGTAATAAGGTTAATTAAATAGTATTCACTTGTGTTTAATTGTGAATTGACAGTCTCTCCAGAAGGTTTGGGTGTGTTCCAGAAAACATGTAAGGTAGTTTCAGTGCAGACATCACATATGTTTTTGCAGTTTCTTGAGGTAGATTAAAGCTGGATAGTATCTATGAATTCATTTGTAAGACACCTCCCTAACCTTTTTCAGAATTCTATATTTTGATGTAACCCTTTACCATGTTTTCAACAAGATTGTCCAATAAGATGTCGCATAAGGGACAGTGACGATGTCCATCAAATACAAGAATGATCCTATTTCAAAGATGGAGATAAGAGGTACATTTTTCCAGAAGTTTCACATGGATAAGCATATAATATACAAGAGGGCGAGATTTCAAAATCTTTGGGGGTTAAAACTTCGGAGTTAATAATAAATCCCTCTTGGTTAAAAAGTTGGAAACCAACAAAATACTGCTTTCAAACCTTTTATCTAAGAATATAATGTTGTTTCAGTACAAAATATTGTTCCAAAAACTTTTGAAAATTAAGAATCATTACAACATGCCTAAGGTGATATATTTCCTTACAACAAACACCCAGTTGGGTTTTCTGTAGTGAAATGTTCACAACCTTCATCTTGTTTTTTTTTAATAGTCTGATTTATTGGTTACATTCCTGACACCTTATCAGCCCAGAACTGTGTTATTAAAATCAGTATAGTCCCCAGGTAATGTAACATGTACTAGGAATTAGCCAATTTGGACACTTATCTGATCTGAATGGCCCAGAAGCTGAACCCAGGTCAGCCCATTTGAGTGCATTAAGAATAAGAGTGATGACATGATAAACCTGTATTCTGTCGCTTTTATTCCAAATATGGCACAGGTATTTGTCCTACCAGGCATTTCAGTAACAATTCAGTGACTATGGCAATAACTAACTACATGTCAAATTCTTTATTAATGGCATCTCTACTATTGGCTGCATGCAGCAGTGGCATAAACATCTTGGTTATATATTATCAATTCTAACATTGTGCTGGCATTATCTGGTGTAGGCATTTTGAATAGGTACAGTATGCAATATGAAAATTATCAGTAAGCTGACAAAAAGACTATGGCCACATGGCACAATATCAACTTGCCCACCAACGCATTCCCTCTTGGTGTGCTAATGTACATTAGTATCGCAGAAGAGATAACTTGGATATACTGAATATTTCCATTAACAAACTACCATTAAACAGTAGGTCACTTATAAGAAAGTTTGGGATTTTTAGACATATACTTATACATTATGCTTCACTCATGTATAGACCTGCTAGTAGCCATAGAAAACATTGTGATATCTGCATAAAACAGTGCAACTCTAATGTTAGTCCCTTGCAACTAGCAAAACAAGAACGGAGTGTCCAACTAGTTAAACCACAAGTTGCTTCACAATAATTGCATTAACTTGCAATAGGGTATAATGGGAGTGAAACATAATTCATAGCTCTAAAATTGCCAAACTTTCCCTTTAACCAAAATGTAGAGCTGTCTCCCTCTGTTGTTTCAGAGTAAGCATCTTCATTCAGCGGACCAGGTGCAAAAGAATGGGGGCTTCCTGCTTTCACATTCGTTTTTTCATACATCCCACAGTGCAAAGCGTCTTGATGTTGGCCTCCATCTACTGGGTTAGACCTTGAAAACCGAATGACTATCCAAGAGGCTACCATCTTTATGCACCTGGACCACGTACATGCTTCTCCAGAGCATTCAATGGCACTCTTAGAGATATATACAAAAGTTGACAGTCAGCTAAGGTTACCATTGTGAGTGCAGGTTTATGTTTTTACGGGGTTCATATGCTGAAATATGAAATGTTGCATTCACATTCAAATAAAACCTGCACACACAAGGGATTGGCTGATTAAGGGTCCGTGTCCACAGAAAGTGTTTTTTTCATGGCGGCGCGCTTTGGATATCAAAAATATGAACGCCCAGAGCGCTTCCAAAAAGTGCTCCGGGCGCTTAAGCGCTCCGTGAGCAGCGCCTAGTCCTGCCTCTTCCTCGATTTGGATTGGTCGGTCGAAAAAAGTGACATTGATGAGCGGCGCTCCTCTCCAAATGTTGAACTATTTTCTACTTGAGGCGCCCAGAGCGCCCCGCCCAAAAACGCTAGACGCAGAGAGCGCTAAAACGCGAGGCGCGGCGCGGCGCTTGGACGAAGAGCGCGCCTAGCGCGTCTTTACCATAGAAATGAAAGACTGAAAGGCGCTGGCAGCTCAAAAAACGCTTTCTGTGGACACGGCCCCTAACATGGGAAGTTCAAGGGATGGTGAAAAATATATTGTGTAGACAGACAAAGTGGTTCTGTAACAAGCAGAAGAGGCATCGTCTGTGCTCAAGAGTACATGGTCAACTGGAGCCACTGCAAAGACACAAGAATAGAGAAAGATGGCATTAACCTTCCCAATAGGAGCAAACTGTTCCCATCATATGAATCAATGCTTTTAAAATATTGAATTCCAGGCAAAAACTACTGTAATTCAGGAGATAACTGGGATCGGTTTACCTCTTGAACATTGACCTTGATAGTCCCATTGTTATCCTTATCCAGGGTTTTGAAGGCACCTGAATCAGAATAGAGGTTAGGCCTACTACACATGCATCTTAAGAGATTAGATTGCAGCCCTGCAGAATATAAGACAATCATTCTTGCGACTGCCTTCCAGTACAATTTCGAACAGATAAAGCTGCTCAACTAATTACAAAATCAATTTATTTTACGATTGAGCTTTGAAACTTACGGCACATGGCGTCGAGCCTCACAAGGCAGCCAATGTAGTTGTCAAAATCCATGTTCCCATTTTCATCACTGTATCTGCGAATAATCATCTGGAACAGCTGGTCGTTGAGGGGGAAGCCTGAGTAAGAGATTAACAGATGACACCACTGTCATTTTCCTATTAAACGTCATTCCACACAAAGGCTGCATGTTACTGGCCTGAAGACTGGTCTGTTTAACACAAATATATTCAAATCCCAGGTAAGATATTCAAATCCCTCACATGGCAGCTCAAAGATGAGGTTGAGCTAAGTGACCTGCTTGCTATAGACTTATGTTTGACTGGCTTCTCATATCTACCAAGGTGTTTAGAGTATTGAGCAGTTTAGCTATTTGACTAGTGTTCACTGGCCATTAACCAGGAAATAAAGTAAAGCAAGTAGAAGCTGAGCCAAACCTAGATTCACAAATTCCACATTTTATAAAAAATAAGCTTATTTACCATATTTAGTCTAGTCATATTTATTTATGTTTTAGACCTATAGAACAACCATCACGTCTTCCATGTTAAAGCCCCTACGTGTAGAATATTTACCTCAATATATCATTCTCAAATTAATTTTGATAGCATAGTATAATGGCTGTAGAAAAATTACACCATCACGGTGAAAATTGGTTTCTTTTGTGTGTTGCTTTCTATGTGTTTATTGTATGTGTCGCTGGGTCGGGTATGATTGTAAATGTACAGGATTGACTTATCGCACAAAGGAGCATGGAAGTATTCTATTATATTATAGGTGAACAAATACACAGACAAGTACATATGCTGTCCAGTCCCACAGCGCCTAGCTAGGTGTGCAGCATGATGCCGTAGTTGTAGTTAGTACAGTCCTGGAATAATCAGGATAACCACATAATTCACAGAGGTATTGTCAAAATGTGTAGCCAAAATGTTTCGTTAGCATTTCCCAAACTTTATAAATTCCACATTTGTTATGCAAAACTGCTTTACTATCTCAATCTAGTTGTAACTAAAATATTCGCCAGCAAAAACATTTCCTGTCACGCGTAGATTAGCCACCGCAGTTACAAACACACTGTGATTCGAACACTGTGCAAGCACTCAACACTCAACACGCGGTGAGAGCGCCGTTTCATTACCATTGGGCAAACTTAATAAATTCCAAACCAGATTTTTTTTTTGCTACACAGATTAGCCACCGCAGTTGCAAAGCTATACCCAACAGCGGGCGAGCGAGCATCACTCAGCATGAGGTGAGAGAGCACCGTTTGACTGACAGTTTACATTATGATAAGTTCACTTCACCTCTTCTGTATATGTCTTCTCTCTGCTGTTCTCGGTTGGAGCACCTCTATAAGATGTGTGTATGTGTGTTCGTTGTGTGTTAGTTTGTTTGTTCATTCATTCATGTGTAATGCTTTTTGCAATGCACAGTGCTTAGGGGAATTACGGTATGCACTGTTTAGGCAGCGCAGAGTAGAGTTTGTAATTTTGAACCCGGGACCGACTAGGCCTGACCCGGGCCCGAGGGTTCAGGCTCAGATAATGTAATTATTCAATCGGGCCAAGTCGGGCTTTTGTTTTTTTGAGTAGTAGCCTAGCGCAGACACCAGCAAGGCACAGGCAAGCATAGACTTTAGAGGTCGTCCGATATATCGGTAGACCAATATATCGGGCCGATATTTGCAATCGGAATCGGCGGCTAAGGACGCCGATATGGCCGATTTTTTTTTTCACTCCTAATGTTTTATTTTAAAAGTTGTGACCGGAAGTCGTACCTTCTTCTTCTGGCTAGCTTGACTGGTGCTCCTAGCTACTGTTTGGACCGACTAACCTGCTCTGTGCAGCTTGACTTCGGGTTTCAACACTGTTCTGCTTCTTACCGCTGCCCACGACCACCCCAGTTCACGTGACCTGGAACATTTGCTACCCCCCGAGCTTTGGAAGACGTGACTCTCCGGAGCCTTTAGAAAAGGCTCTATAATGAACGGCCGCGGATTCTAAGGTTTAAGTCAAAAACTCGTCCTATTGCAAGTTTGCATTGTGTTTTCGAAGGGATCAACAGAACGCCCAAAGAGTCTCGACAAAGTCCGGTGGGCTGAAATAACACAATGCAAACTTGCAATAGGACGAGTTTTTGACTTACACCTTAGAATCC